>OVBA01000271.1:0-78204 GCA_900406435.1 Lepidium aucheri
AGAAGAAGAACGAAAGAGAAACCGAAGATGAAGAATAAGAAAAAAAAGAAATCGAAGAAGAAGAAGAAGAAACGTTTCAGTTTTCTTTTTTATTTTTTTATTCGAGGGTGCAATAGTAATTGCACCCTCTGCTTCAAATTTTTTTTTTTTTTAAACTATTTGAGTCATTACACAATAATTGTGTGTTATTTGAGTAATTCTTTCTAGTATTTTTTCAAAAGGAAGTAATTATTTTAATAATATTCTAAAAATAAAGAGGCAAAACAAACAAAAGTTGTGTGGGATATGTTTTAGTGGTATGGTGTGTTTGCTCATGGTTTTGCCTTCACCGATTCGTGCCCATCACTATCTTGACCCTTTTACTTTTTTTTTTCTTTTAAGATTAATGCCACTCAATATAAAGAAAAAGGTATTAAAAAAACATTGTGTAGGAAAATTCTAGTTGAATTTGAAGAGATCGGAAAGATATGTTGTTCTATTAAGACCTCTCACGAAAAAAAAAAAAGTTAACTAAATTAAGACTCGACCATTCTAATTCGTAAAATATGTGACCAATTCTATGATTTAGTAGTATATGGCACTATGCATTATGTAAATTTTATTTTCATGATACGTTTTTCTGTTGCATGATTATGCAATTTTCATTGATGATTAAGCAATTAAAGTTTTAATGTTTTAATTATAAGATTGGGAGTTACAAACGGATCGTATTGAACCGTTTTTTCCTTCCTTTTTTTTTTATTAAAGGAGTCATGAATCATTGACGCTTTTAGTATTTGAATTAGTGTCTCGAAAGCTTTGATAGCAAAGAAAAATATAAAAGTGAAGAAAAGATGGAAAAAGAAGAAAAGCAAGACGATGTAGATATGGTAACTGATAAACATATAAAGCTTCTACTCAATCTTATAAAAAAGGAAGAAGTTTCTACTCCAACCACGTAAGAACAAAAGTGACATATAATTTATTAGTCCATAGATGATGATAATCTATAAAGACATTACCAGAATATTGTTCTTTTATAATAATTGCTGCGTTGATTCAGTATAGCATCTATAAAGAACAAAACTATCAAAATTAAACTTGATTTTTGGATTATGTGGTTCATTTTGTTTAATCAATCATGATTAAATTATATATGCCCAAATATTAAGAAAGCTTTTGTATTGATATTACCATTACATGTCGTTTCCATTTGCAACCAAGTTGAACAAGTAGAGCCAAAGAAATAAAAAGAGTTTGTTATCTATTCATAGGCAAAAGATAAATTTTGTAAATATAATATATAAATATCTTCATGAGATGGATCATCAATAGTATAATATCAACTGTTGATTGACCAATCATAATCTTGGTAAACGATGTTAATCGAACCACCTCCATCACTAAGAAGATGAATTATAAGACCAGCTTTGTTTGCATCAATATAATTCATTATCCACTTCAACATTTGTTTATCCTCATTGAAATCCTCTTTGTACCTACATTTACCACCACAAATATATCAATGCATGCTCTAAAAGTAAACTTTTATGAGTCAGAAATTCATAAGCCTTTGATCACAATCAACAGCTCTTGATTTGGTCTTATTGTGAAGTGGATTAGTTACCACTTGATGATTCTTGATAGATGAATGGTCCTTTTGTCCAAGACAATATCAATTCCACCATTTTGGAAAAACTCTCTAGCTGCTCGTTTGAGCTCAGCTTCAACACTTTGCGGTGTGAAAAACCTTACCACTGGACTTGATTTGGTCCCATCACAAAGCCCAAAATGTACTAATGGATTCAATTTTTGAAAAGCAAGCTGTCATTAAAGAAAGCAATTAATTAAAAGTCACAAAGCAAAGCCCTCAAATCAGAGCTATAAAAGAGATATGCAAAACTCTAATATTACCTCATGTCGTGTATTGATGTTCATAAACAACCTACCAAATGGATAAGAGGGACTGCGACGAGCTCTAAGGATGTCATTTCGGATGGAGCTAAGGGAATAAGAGTAGCCTCCTACTACGTACTGAAAATCCGTAAAGAAGGACCTTCTTGCGATCATTCCTTCCGGGACTCCGATTCTGATCAAAGCATGTATCACCATTGCGTTGTACAAATTCAAGAAAAATGCTAACTTCTCTTCTCTTGAAAGTTCCATTAGATTCAAACGGTGAAGTTCTCGAGCCATATTCAAGTACCTTCAGCCATCCATATATATTTAAGCATAATCACACTAGAACTCTATATATTGTATAGATAGATTAGCTTTATTACGTTATCATCATGTAACTAGTTTTATTTATTTAATTAATAACATTGTACCTGCGGAATTCTTCGCTCTGGCTGATTCTCATGTAATCAACACGAGAATGATCATTGGACGAATAGGACTCGAGAATAGCAGTCATGATTTTGAAAAGCTTCTGTCCAAACAAGGCTGCACTTTGTGGCTCCATGTCATTGGTAGTTCCTCTAAAGTTGTAACATTTTGATATAAATGGCTCGTGCTCTAGGAAACGGTAGTAACGATTTCCATCTTCAAACTCGTTTTCTCTTCAAAAGTAAACAGTTTAGAACATTTCACTCTATTAGATATAGATGTATACGACAAGTTTTCATATCCATAAGATTAATACCGTTTTTTGGTCGAATATATATATATACTAAAGAAGAATGAAGAAGATTTATATATGTACCCAAAGACATGGTGGATGAAGTGTTTCTTGGCTAGCTTCTTCCCAATTTGGACAGCCTATAAAATAACAAACGTGCTTTTTAAATTTATATCATACAAAATGTGGTAGTGTCTACTAGGTCTGCCCATAATAATTGGAACCAAAAAACCGAACCAAATCGACTCGAAAATTTTGGTTCGTTCGGTTTCTGTTCTGAGAAATTAAAGAACTGTTTAGTTCCAACTTTTAGGTAATTTTGGTTCTCGGTTCAGTTCGGTTTTGATTTCTAAAAAGAATTGTTCAGTTCTAATTTTTAGGTAACTTCGGTGTTCGGTTCGGTTCGGTTTTAAGAACCGATCAAAAATAACCAAATAAGAACCAAAACTAGTTAGTACTAAAATACTTTGGTTATTTTTGAATACAACTAATCATATTATTTTGGGTATTTGGTTACTTTTAGTTACTTTTCAAAAAAGCAATCATTCGGAACCGAACTAATATTGTTTTGAGACTCATTCGGTTCTACTTTTCAGAATTGGAATCGAACCGAAACCGAACCAAATTTTAACATGTACCCATTTATTACCACATTTTTAGAACCTAAAGAATTGGAACCAAACCGAACCACAATTTAATAAGTACCTATTGGTTACCATATTTTTAGAACCGAAAGAATCAAAAACAAAAACAACCAAACTGAACCGAACCAAAGAACCGAATGTCTAGGGCTAGAGTCTACGTAAAGATAACATAGGTGCGTAACAGACGATTAGAATTTTGAATTCACGTACCTTCTTCCTCCCGCAATCCAAGTGATCAATGATTATCTCAATCATCTCATCGCCGGAGAAACAGTTTTTGATGATTTTCATCTTCATAAAACGGTCCTTTATCGGTAACTTCATCCTCAAAAACCTTACGAAGCTCATCATCTCATCTTCTACAACGGTCTTATTATTCTCTTCGTCGAATCCGTACATCACTGGCGACGGCGCATCGCCACTACACTTTTCCGTCAGGAATTCCTTGATCTTGCGATCGAATTCTCCACTGTTTCTTAGAGAATTCAGCGCCATCAATCCACCAAAGTGTTTCTCATTGAAGAAAATCTGAGGGACTTGAGTAGTCCCTGTTCTCTCAAACATCTCCTTCGATCTCTCTGTATACACATCAATGTTGATCTCCGAGAAATTAAAGCCTCGTTCCCGGAGAAACAATCGTACGGCGGTTGAATCTCGACAATTCGACTTGGAGAAGAAAGTTATTCGGCCTCTGATTTCTTCTTCGTTTTTCTGCATGACGAGAATTTTGACTCCAGGGATTTTGAACTCTGTCACGTCGGATTCAACGACGTCACTCACCTTCTTTGAATCGTTGTCTTCATACAAAAACGAGAGCCGTTTAGAAAGCATGTTCTGGCTTTGATTGATGAATTTTGTCACATGTACAGTGAATTTCTCCGACGAATGTAACGATTCGTCTAACGAAACACATCGGCCATGTGGCGGCACGAGTTTAGGTAGATGCGGATGTGGTGGGAGAATCTTCTGGAGATACGGACCATCGATTGAAATCTGCTTCATCGGGTTTTGAGCTCCGGGAGATTCCGATTCAACGAGGGCTTTACAAATGGATGTGACGAGATGACGGTGATCACGATTCGAGTTTGAATTTGAAACTGAAGAAACAGAATCCGAAGAGATAGTGCATCTTTTGAATTCTTCCTCGTCATTGATACCCTTTTCAAATTTTCTCGGATTTTTACCAGAAATATCATTTTCCTCATTGTAATATTCTGAGAAGTCCATCTCTAGAGTTCTCTGTATTCAAAGAAAATGTTAAATATAAGCAGCGTTTTGGTAAGTGTTAATAAATAAGTTTCATGCATATCTCCACAGTCAACTATAGCATCTCACTCATTTATTAACTTGTCAAAATTGGGGAAGTGATTTCTCCACCATACTACTTCTAGTGAGTTGGGTAACTCTCCATAATAATGTCATTTGTGGATTTAGATTTTTAATTGAATCTTGTAATAAATTTAAGTATTTAATGTGAGGTAAAATTAATGAAGTTATTCACAAAATATATGGACAATATGTAAAACTTTTACATTAACCGAAAGTGATTGAAATCTATAGATATAAGAGCATCTCGAACAAGGAGATGCTTAGATTAAGTTTCTTATATTTAAAATATTATTATTTTTCAATTTTATTTTATTTTTTATTTAAATTTTAAATTAAAAAAATGTAGTGTCCAATAGAAAGTTGACACGTGGCAAGAACTCATCTCTTAAAACTCTTATTTAATAATCTCTCTCTCCTAAATTTCTTAAAAATAATATTATTTTAATTTAAGAACCCTCCAAGAGCCCCTCATTGAAGGTGGTCTAATATGGTTGATGTAACTCAATACAGTAAAACAGACTAAACAACTAATTTGATTTTAACACAGTGACGTTACTGTAAGGGGATGTTACTTGAAAATTTTATAGAGTTTAATACACATGGATTTGTAGGTATTTTAGAAAATGTGCGTCGGACTTTTTTGAATTTTGGTATAAATAACCACTCATATTTCCAATTTAATAAAATACTCCTTTGAAATTTAAAACCTTATCATAATTTCTTCTTCTTTGTTTCTAGATTTATTCAGAAATTTTAAAACTTTTTTTTTCAATTGGATCAATAAATCTGATGCATAAATCCAAACCCATCTACATTCTTAAAATTACATTTTTATACAGTAGGGTGGAATTAATTTTTGTTTATGGATTTCAAAATACTAATTAAAAACATGAGATTTGGATTAATTATGAAAGACTAATACAATCCTTATGAATCTACTATTAATAAAATCCAACTGATTTTAATCATTTTTCAATAACAATTAACTTTAATGGATTCTATCAAATACACAACTTGATAACAATGGATTTTGTTTTGAATTTAAATTTTTTAAAATACAATATTTAATAACACTTCATAAGTAGAAATTTCGTAAAATATGTGAAAATTTATTTTTAACACTCTGTTAACATAAAAAAACAAAAAAAAAAACAATCTGTTGACATAAAATAGAAAAATGGAGAAAATTTTTACAATTAAAATTAATTTGAACTTTTTTGAAGGATGGTTACAAACTTGAGAGTAGAAGATAAACTCTCTAATTCACGGAAGCTTATATTGCTTAGAGCATGTGCAACCGTGGGTTCTTAACTAGATTTCTAATTTAAAAAATATTAAAATAATAAAAAAAGTAAGACAAGGAAAAAGTTGAGGCTCTTGCATCTCTTATATAAGAGATGCATCTAAACTTTTTAAGATACCTAATGTGCACGTTTATAAATCTGATTGAACCAATTTTTATAAAAAAATAAATTTTAAATAAAATGCTAAGTTTTTTTATAAAATATTAATATTTTGATAGTAAGAACTCCAAATCAAAATACCATCCGTTGAAGATGGTCTTAAGTCTCTAGATTCTCTTCATTTACCTAGTACTTTGGACATGATTTAATCTCATGGTACTCTCCCTGCTTTCCAGGAGATAACAAATTCAAATGATGAAGACACTCCGGAAAAAGATGGGTATTGTTTAGTTCAGGAAAATCATACTCATATCGGCAGATATCTCATTGGTATAACATCGATTGATACCCAATCTAAACTTCTAAGTTAGTTTATCTTAATAAGAAATATAAAACGAACCAGTTCTACAAAAACTTTGGTGACATTTTTATATCCTTTATTTCTAAACTTTGATGTCTAAAAGTTTGGTGATAATACAAAATCTGTTGAAGAACAAACTTTTATTAGCTAGCATACTCCTTATTAGGCTGATAAATAATTACCTAACGCAAGTGATTAACTTAAGCTCAACTCTATTAGGTGGACAAAGGTCTGGATTTCAAGATCCTTTTTAACCACAAGAACCTACATATGCATAACTTGGTGTCAATTATATAGGCACAACCTGATCCAAACTTCTCTTTTTTTTTTCATACTCAGGTTGTTGGGAAGATCCAATGTTTTAATCAAGAGACAGCGGAAACTGGTCTTAAGGAAAGATTATAAGATTCAGGGACACTTAATCCCTCCGCTTTTTACATTAGTCAGTGGAGGTCATCCCATTATTTTTCGTGTTTCAAGGCGAGTAAGTATAAATCTCGTTCTTGAAACTATTGAGCACTCTCCCCCCTCTATGAACATTAAGGAATTTTTATCTAAGTTCAGATTACTCACTTTGGCAACAATAGATCATATATTGATAAAAACTAGTGTCGCTTCGCAATTCTTACTATATGATTGGTGGATCTCTTTGGTGCGATACAATATTGAATATATTGATAGGATTTTTATTGCTAAATGTTGTATCACCCTGGATAGACAAATACTAATAAGACTAAAATTGAGTTGTTGGATCAATGATCAACTCTGGTTGATGTTCTTACCATTAGTAATTGTGTACACTCCAGAGTTATGTGATTTGCAGCAGTTTCGACAGATGATGCATTGGATTGGCCAGACTAGGACGTGGTTGCCTTATATCCTCAGATTGATTTTTGTAGTCACCATTAAACTATTGATGGCCAAACCTAATCACCAGATATCCCAAGTGCTTGCTTATGTGTTGATTCTAGTTCTTTGGTTTCTAATGCAACTCCGTTCCTTACTACTCATTCAAAATGTATCATCTAAGCATCTGATACCAGGGATTAGGATGTTAATCTATGATAATTTGTTCCTTGGTAGCTTGGGTATGCTAAGATTGGTCAGACTTGTCGTAATTAAACGGTCATACCACTTTCCTTAATACTTAGGCCCCTAGTTCAGGACAAAACTTTGGGCTTGCATATTAATTCTTATTATCCAATAAACCTTTTGTTTTCCTTGAGGGATAAGCCTTTAGCAAATTCTGATGTCTTTTCCATGATTCTTAGGTTTCGTGAGATATTCAGAAAATTAGGGAAGATATATTTATTCATTCGTAAATGGTATAATTTCCATATAATTCAGTTTTGGTGTATATCTAGTATCCACCCAGATTTGGCTCTCCCCTACATCATCATAGTTATATAAGGATTGATAGTATTTCTAGGTCTCTCTTCCATATCGATCTTTTTCATTTCAAAATACTTGGGCATTCATTCACATTGAGTAACAATCATTTCTTTTGTTTATTTTTTTGTGAGGAAGACTCAGCTTAAGTTACATAAGAAGGTCATTGAAGTGGATTCTCCATTGAGAAGGCTGAGAATTAAGATCCCCAAGATCGATAACTCTGATATCTTGGCAAGGGGTTCAAAAGTCCTGATGGGTCGTTGTCTGAACCCATTGATTCAGAACGTGGATACATTTATTTTCGGAATGCACCAATTCTGGAACATGTTTGGAAGGGTTGAAGGTCTTAACCTGGGAAACAGTCGCTTTCAGTTTGAATTTAAAGACACCAAGGATCTGGATGTTGTCCTCGCCAATGGATCCATCAACTTTGATGGTTGAATGATTACTTGTAAACAATGGAAACCAATTGCTGATGCGGACTACCCGAATACCATCAGCCTATGAACCCAAATCACAGGTATTCCGTTTGAGTATAGAGTTGAAGATGTATACACAACGGTTGCTGGTGCGGTTGGTGAAGTGGTACATGTGGACACCTTGAAAGGTAAAGTTCTGATCGACTTTCCTTGTTCCAAACCTTTGCTCGTTTCCTCCATTTTGGAATTTGAGGAAGGTAAGGAGACTAAAATAATGTTCGAATATAAAAGACTTCTGGATGTTGTGATATTTGTTACCGTATGACTCATGATCCAAGTAGTTGTTACAAGGCTAAAATGGTTTCTGTTGAAGTTGCACCAACAGACAAAGGAAATTTGGGTATACCTGGGCGTAACAGAAGCTTTAAAGGGGTTGTCTAGCCAATAAGAAGCAGTCGGCTGTGAATGCAAAAGGAAATAGCCTTGCTGGTCTTCGTTTGGGGCTGATAAAGCCTAGAATCCCTAGTCAGAAGTGCACTAAACGAGTGGATTATAGCTTCTTGATATCGGATTCGGAACCCAGATTGGCTTCTTCGAATCTGCTAACTGATCCGAACCCTACTCGATCTGGTTTTGAGATTGGTGAGTGTTCTAAGGGCGAGACTTCTCTCACTAAAAGGTGCGTAGACCTCTCTTTCAAGAGGAAGCATTAACAAACACTGGGAAGGACACTTCCCCATAGGTTGGTCATCTCGGTTCTTGTTTTGATATTGCTTTGTTGAATAACCAATTTGAAAAAGATTTGACATTCACATATATTAAGTGTATCCCGCAGGTTGATACCATCATGGACGATATGAGTCTGAAAGAAGTAGAATCCTCAAACTTGGAAGAAACTACTTTGGATAATTTGGCTCTTGAGGCTGCCCTTGTGAGTGCAAGAGACCTTCCTCATGAAGAGATGGCTTAAATTCATGAAGAGTTTGCACATAAATTGCAAAAGTGTCAAGAGGCTAGGCTTGCCAAACCACAACCAGAACTGAGCAAACCTTCCTCTCATCCATCAACACCACTTCGTGGAGTTAGTTCCAAGAAGATGCAAATTGTTATGACCATACCTTCCCATCAATCGTCCAAGAAGAATAAGACGAAGGAAGGAACTTTGAAGGAGTAGAAATAGCTCCCTTATTTTTGTTGTAATTTTAATGTTTTAAACTTTATTCTCGAATTGCCAAGACATTGGTAGTAAAATCTCTATTGGTTATCTTCATAGTGTTTGGAAACAATTTAAGCTTGATTTTGTTTTTCTCTCAGAAACTAAGCAAAATTATATTTTTATGGAAAAAATTCAGCTCCATTTGGGTTATAACTTTTTACAAACAATTGAACCAATTGGTTCTAGTGGTGGCTTACCACTATTATACTCTAATATTTTTGATGTCATAGTTAATTTTAAGGACAAAAATATGATCGATATATCCATCAAAGCTAAAGGAAAATTGACGGATATTACCTTTTTAACGGGGAACATGTCCAACATAAACGTTCTTATGTTTAGAAATGGTTAACTCCGATTGATATTACTAGAAATACACCTTGGTTAGTAATTGGGGATTTTAATAATTTATCTGGTAACCATGAAAAACAAGGTGGCCTTTTATAACATGTCAATTCCTTTATCGATTTTAAGCAAATGCTCCGAGACTGTGGACTTATCGACTTTCCAAAAATAGGTAAAATATTGTCCTGGAGAGGAGTGAGAAATATTGGAATCACACGATGTTTTCTTGATAAAGCCTTTGGGAATGAAAAGTGGCACGAGGTATTTCCAAGATCGGAAATGAGTACCTTAATATGATAGGATCGGATCATCGTCCCATATTGGGTCGGTTTGCTAATCAAGTTTTTAAACCACATCATCACTTTATTTTTGATAAACGATGCATTGGAAAAACTGGTTTTAGAGACATAATTGAGAAAAAAGGAAATGTCTACATTTTGGATGGCCAATGACTTTTTCGGGTAAATTTACATCTTATCGTAGGGAAATTTCTCATTGGCGAAGTCTACATTTCCAACCCGGGCACCAAAAGATAGTCAAACTACAAAACATAGTGGAAGATTTGAAAAATTATAGTACAAATGATGCGAATCCAATTTTCAAGCAAACTTAAATCTGAAACAGGCTTATACTGAAGATGAGATTTACTGGAAAGAGAAAAGCCGCAACAAATGGCTTCAGGAGGGGGAAGCAAATACAAAATTCTTTCATTCTCAAACGAAACAATGCTAAGTTCGTAATCGATTAGTTGGATTGATTTTGGACAATGGTACCTGGGTAGCACAAGACGAGGATATTCTAGTGGAAGGTACCGATTATTTCTCCAGACTTTTTACGAGTAATGGTAACACCTCAATACTCCTGGATGAGTTGGAGCCCAAAATTATGGACTCCGACAATTAATTATTGATGCATAGAGCCACAAAATTAGAAATTAAAACTGCCCTTTTTATGATGGATCCATGAAAAAACCTGGGTCCGGATGGCATGACAGTACTTTTCTTCCAAAACTCATGGAACATTATTAAAGACGACGTAGTCAATTTAGTCAATGCATTTTTAAGTCAAGGTTCTTTTGAACGAGACTTGAATGCTACAAACATTTGTCTGATACCTAAGTTTTCTCGTCCATCAAAGATGACCGAGTTTAGACCAATTAGTTTATGTAATGTGGGCTACAAAATTATTTCCAAAGTGTTGTGTTTACGGCTCAAAGCTGTCTTACCCAAACTGGTATTGGAAACACAGTCAACATTTGTTGCTTGTAGATTAATTTCCTATTAACATCTTGATTGCACAAGAAATATTTCACGCCCTTTGTACCAATAAGGCTGTGAAAAGTAAGTTCATGGCTATTAAAACGGATATGAGCAAAGCTTATGACAGAGTCGAATGGCTTTTTGTTATCCAACACACCAGGCCCAATAAGGAGGATTAGAAGGCCCAATAATAATATGGGTCTGGGTCATCACCTTCAACCTATTTAAAGCCTGGATACTGAGACAGGCCCATGCTCAAACTGATCACCGACTCAAAAATGTACGACATCCACTATAAAAGAAGAGACAAATTGTCACTAAAGGCATGATCAATTTTCACCTGAATTATTTCTTAGAGTATTTGAGAACAATTGTACCGAGCCGAGCTCAAAGTTTACTTTATAAATAAAACATATATACATTCGCCTCGTTATTATTATGATCGACATATTAAACTACTTAGCTTCATATTAAATCTTTACGTCAAACCCAAAAGTACCGCACCAAAGCAAGTACAAAAAATTGGCGTTCAAGAGAGGTTCTAAGATTTCTTAAGGAAAATGACCAAACATAATCCAGCCGACCACATAGCGGAACCACCAGTGTCGACGCCCATGCTAGGAACGACGCAGCTAACCGACATTGAGATCAGACTCGATGCCAACAAGAGGGAGGTGCTAAGCGCAGAAGAAGTACAACACGTGGCGGAATCAGTCCTTGCACTATTCGAGCGAATGGAAAAGGTGACCGACCGGTCAGAGTAGACTTCCTCCCGAAGAGAGAGATGCAGGCTATTGCCAGCTCTTTGTCAAGCACCTAACCGACGATGCGATGGAATGGTTCTATAAACTCGACCAACATTCGATCAATAGTTTTCAGCATCTTGGCGAAGAATTCCTTTGACATTACTAAGTGTATATGCAGCAAAACGCCTCGGCTGCGGACCTGCAAACCACAGTACAGGGACCCAGAGATACAAAAATTATGCATCACTGACTAGAGAGACGATAAGAGAGTCTACACATAAGGAATACCACGAACCACGCCAACACTATGACCGAGGATATAAAAACAAAGGAAAGAAAGCCTCCATATACACGGTCGATGCCGCCAAGACAAATCTCAATGACCTTGGATCCCAGCCAACAAATAGTACACGGATGCATCACGGGACAACAACTCTTACTGTGATTACCATAAAAGAACGGGGCTCGCAACGTCCCAGTGTTTCAAACTGAAAAAGTTACATTTAGCTTAATTCGAGAGAAGCAAAGTCAAATTCTCGAAACCCAAATTACCGTACTGCAACTCATCTAAAAGCCAGAGGTCACGAAGCCGTCCCGATGATGCGATAGACAACGAAGAGCCACGACCAAAACAAGCGGATCGCAAAGATTTCCCACCACCACCTCCCCGAACGACTGTAATGATCATGGGAAGCTTAAAAGAAAGATTGGACTCAGTGCGAGCAATAAAGGTCCATGAGCGAGAATCTAAGACAATCCGCGTCAAAGCTGAGAAAAAACGTTCGACTTCATTATGCACCCTTGTACGAACCACCCCGCCTACAAAAGTCATAAGCTTCACTGATGCTGATGCCGAAGGGGTCCAACACCCACACGATGACCTCGTCGTCGTCACACTATGAGTTGTAGATTGTGACATGACACGTATCCTCGTCTATTCAGGGAGCACAGTAAACCTGATATTCAAAGAGGCACTAGACGAACTCGCGATCCCAGATGAAGAAACAGAGTTCACAATGACGACGCGACCACTTAATGGGTTCGATGGTAACTCGTTATTGACCAATGGCACAGTCAAACTCCCAATTCTCTAGGCTGGGATGACCAGATGGGTTAGGTTCCTCGTCGTTGATCGACCCACCATTTACAATATGATCCTGGGAACTCCTTGGACCAATGCAATGAAGGCAGTGGTATCAACTTACCATCTGTGTGTCAAATTCCCAGTTGACCGTAGAATCTATACACTCCGTGGTAATCAGAGGATGGCAAGAACATGTTTTATTACCGAGCACAAACTCAGAAAGTCAGTCGGATGCTCTTGGATGATTGCAAGTGAGTGACCACATGGGACCTTCCTCGGAATATACTGCAGGATAATCCTAAAAAGGAAACAACAGGAGTAATCAGCCTGAGCAGAAGCAAACTAGAACGAAGTGTCAAAATCGGCCGTGAATTATCCATGGCACTACGTAGCGAGTTGATCTCCTTCCTCATCAACAATCAATCCACATTCACATAAAGTACAGGAGACATGCTGGGGATAAACCCAGAAATAATTACTCACGAACTAAACGTCAATCCTACTCACAAGCCAGTCAAGCAGAAGAGAAGGAAGCTTAAACCAGAACGCTCTCAAGCAGTGAACGATGAAGCAGACCGCCTGACCAAAGCGGGCTTCATTACTGAAGTCAAATACCCGGAGTGGTTGGCCAACCCAATCGTAAAAAAAAGAGCTGGGGAGTTTGCGCAGACTTCATATACCTAAACAAAGCTTGCCTAAAGGATAGCTTCCCACTGCCGTACATCGACCAGCTAGTCGAGTTAAGCGCAAGGAACAAGCTGATGTCTTTCATGGAAGCCTTCTCGGGATACAACAAAATAAAAATGAATGCAACCGACCAGGAAAAAACTACTTTCACCATAGACCGCGGCACTTACTATTACAAGGTCATGCCGTTTGGACTCAAAAACGTCGAAGCCACATATAAGAGACTTGTGAATAAGATGTTTGTAGGACAGCTTGGGTAGACAGTAGAAGTTTGTATCGATGATATGCTCATTAAATACTACATCCTGAATGCCCATCAGATGAAGCTCAATCCGACAAAGTGCACATTTGGCGTCACCTCAGGGGAGTTGCTTGGTTATATTGTATCCCAAAGAGGGATTGAAGCAAACCCCAAACAGATATCCGCAGTACTAGAAATGCCTTCTCCAAAAAATACAAAGGAGGTGCAAATATTGACGGGAGGATCACTGCGCTCTTCTATCAAATTCTGCAAGGAAATAAGCAATTCACCTGGGACAAAAATTGCGAAAAAGCGTTTCAACAGCTGAAAACATACCTAGCCACGGCTCCTATCTTGGCTAGACCAGAAGTCGGCAAAACCTTGAACTTATACATCGCATTCACCGTCGCCGTAGTTAGTGGAGTACTTGTAAAAGAGGACCGAGGTGAGCAAAGACCAATCTTCTATGTAAGTAAGGCGTTGGACGAGGCAGAAACCTGATATACTTCAACGAAAAAGCTAGCATTAGCAGTAATGACCGCGGCGAGAAAACTTTGCCATATTTCTGATTGTATTCGATCGTCGTCTTAACTAACTTCCCGCTCAGGATGATCCTTCATAGCCCCAGCCAGTCTAGACGGTTAACCAAATGGGCAATTGAACTAAGTAAGTACGACATCGAGTATAAAGGACAAACTAGTGCAAAGTCCCAAGTTCTGGAAGATTTCATCATTGAGCTAGCCCCGAAGCCGCAAAATAACGCTCCAAAGCAAACAGACCGATGGACATTATCCACAAACGGTTCATTATTTCATCACGGTTCAGGCATCGATGTCCGTTTCGAGTCTCCAACAGGAGAAATTCTAGAACAGTCATTTGTCTAGCCTTTTCTGCATCAAATAATGAAGTCGAATGCGAGGCTTTACTTGCCGGCCTACGACTCACAAGAGGACTTGGTGTACAATATATTCTGTCCTAGATAGACTCACAGCTTGTTGTCAACCAACATAGCGGAGAATACGTTGCCAAATATGAAAGAATGTTGGCATATTTAAAATTGGTCAAGGACATTAGTAAAGAATTTTCCACGTTTGAACAGATCAAAATCCCCCGCGGAGATAACACTAATGATGACGCCTTAGCAGCTCTTACTTCCACCACTGATCCTACGCAACACAGAGTCATTCTTGTCAAATGTATCGAACATCCAACTATCAAACAGACCAAGGATCAATGCCTTACCATCAACGAGACCAAAATACCCTCTAACAAAGCAGAAAGTTCTGAGGAAAACATTAGCGGAAGTAATGATGATTGGAGGGAAAAGATCAAAACGTACATCATGAATGGCGAGGCCCCCTCGGATAAATGGGAAGCTCAAAGGCTGAAAGCGAAGAGCATCCTATATACGGAAATAAATGGAAACTTATACCGATGAGCGGCCAACAAAGTACTACTCAGCTTCATAAGAAATGAAGAAGCCCAGCGCGTCATTGCTGAAGTCCACAAAGGAGCATGTGGCAATCACTCGGGAAGACAGACGCTGGTCAATAAAGTACGAAGTCTAGGGCACTATTGGCCGACCATGATCGCTGACTGTGAAAAATATGCCAAGTCGTGTAAAAAGTGCCAAAGACACGCACCAATCATACACGTCCCGGTGGAGGAGCTAACCTCTTCAATAATACGGTACTAGTTCACGCGATGGGCTATAGACATAGTCGTACCTCTTCCCGCATCAAGGCAAAACCGCTTTTTCTTCGTAATGACAAGTTATTTCACCAAGTGGGTCAAAGCTGACACCCTCGCTAGAATCTAAGACGCCGACGTGCAGAAGTTTATCTGGAAAAATATCATTTGCTATTACGGACTACCATACGAGATCGTCACTGATAACGAAACTCAATTCACCTCCTCAAAATTTGAAGGATTTTGCGCATGATAGAAAATCTGCCTTAGGAAGAGCACTACTAGGAATCTGCAAGGGAACGGACAAGCCGAAGCTACCAACAAAATTATCATCAAAGGCCTTAAAAAGCAACTTGAAGAAAAGAAGGGATGCTGGTCCGACAAGCTTGATGGTGTCTTGTGGTCATACCGAACAACGCCCCGACGGGCAATGGGTTAATCACCATTCATCTTACCGCAGGGAATAGAGGCCATGGTCCCAGCCGAGGTCAACATGGCAACTATTCACACTAAACAAGGAGTTCAATCAAGAAAAAATCTGCAATGAACTTGACGATGTCGAAGAAATCTGTGACTCAACGCGACTCAAGATCCAGCAGCACCAACAGCAAGTGGCTAAATACTACAACAAAAAGGTTAAACAACGATGATTCGCGGAAGGTGACCTTGTCATGCGACAAGTATTCGAGAATACAGCCGAGCTAAACGTAGAAAAGCTTGGTGCAAACTGGGAAAGCCCATATATCGTCTCTAAAGTAGTGAAGCCTAGAGTCTACGAGCTCGCAACGATATCTGCAGAAATGATCCCGAGAAGCTAGAATGTGACAAATCTCAAACGATTTTATTACTGAACATTATAGACGCAGACGACAAGAAATGCTGCCGTCGACGCTATCCTGAAACGCTGCTCGGTAAACTATCCAACTTATTAAGTTTTACATCTGTAATTTAGAACTATGATCGCGGCAATTATATAAGCATTTCCTTTTATAATTAGTAAATTATCACCTCGTTAAAATTATTGCCTTCAAGAAAGTATCTCTATAATCACCCAACCCAAGAGTACGAGACGAACTCTTTTATCGGTTATACAGGGTAAACCGGACCATAATTTTGTTCCTATAAAGCCTAAAATAAAGCCGAGCATACCACTCGCAAAGGGCATTATATGGTAAGCCAAACTATAGTTTTGCACCTAAGCCAGAAAAGCCAAGCAATAAACTCGCCTTGTACCTAGGATAAGTCGGGCAACGAGACCGCCCCAACAAAGGGTACCGAACAAACCAAGCAAGAAAAAGTACTTCAAATATATATATATATATATATCGATGAAATAAAAGATCTTTCATATAAAGAAGAAGTCATACAAAATGTCGAAGAAAAACTTCGCAACCGATTGTTTACAACATAACCTCCAAAGAAAAAAAAGGAAAAGAAAAAGCAAGCAACAGACAAAGATTAATCTACTGAGTGTCGACTTCCTCAACACCATGCACCGACCACCCATCTTGAGAGACCTCACTGACCCGAAGACCCTTCACAATTTCACACAACTCATCCAGACTGACGAGCATGCTGTCATCATCAGAGGCGGTAATTGCCTGAAAGTCCTCCTTGTCAAGATTTGGTACTTGGACTCCCGACACCTTTGCTTCATAGTCCTCCGCGTCCTTGGTTATTTTTCCTACAATAGCATCTGGAACCGCCACCCGCAACTGGTCTCCCATAAACTTGAAGCACTCAAGTGCCCCAGATGCCTGATAACTCATCAAGCGCGGCTTGTCCCTCTCTTCCATGGCACGAACGTACTCCTCGATGCGCTTTAACTTCGCATTAACAAGCTCAAGTTCTTCCATATGCCTAGCCCGTTCAGCCATGGCCTTTTCACACACTTTCTGAATCACCTCATTGAACTGATCCAGAGCAGACTCAAATGTACCCTGGATAGCCTCGACATCCCTCTCAAGTTTGTTTACTTGAGGCCTCAGATAGTCACCCTCACCAGAAAGAGCCTCCTTCTCCAACTTCATCTCCCCTAACTGGGGAAGAGCGTTAAAAGTCTGATCCTCCACAGTCCGGTATTTCTTTTGGTACATGCCCAGCTCGCGGATCGGCCCATCCTTATCTCGACTAGCAGCATGGCCCTTGTACCTCTCACCAAGAAGTTTGATATTACAAAAAAGCTGCAAGAACCCATCCATCAAAAACGTACAAAGCCAAAGAAAAAACAAAGGTCAACCAAACTAAAGAGAACCTACCTGTCTTAAAAGAACTGCACTTTCTGTAACCAATTCACCTTCGAGTATATTCTTTGGCCTTGGCATCCTGCACACCAAGCCCTTTATCTTGTAAAGGAGCTCCGCATACGTGACTCGGTCAGAACCGAGAGGCTCCACTCTGCAGAACTTATAGGAGAAATCGAAGCCAGGCGATCCCCTCGATACATGCTCTTCGACCCAAACCACTTTCTTTGCTCGGGCGCTAGAACCGTTTCCCTCGTGGGGGCGTTTCAATTATTTCCTTTGTAAAGGATCATTATCCTCCCTCGCCGAAGCCGGCGTAGAGCAATGCGGAGAAACAGTAGCCACATGCCGAGGTGAAGAGATCACCAAGGCATTGTCTTGGGCCACAAGAGTCTATCCAGAGGCTAACCCACCTTGTTACCTAGCAGCTTGGTCCCACCGGCAGCAATTCGACCTGGTTCCTCATCTTCTTGGCTAAGTATGGTTAGTGACGAGGCAAAAATATCCATGTAGTTCGAAAATGGTCGGCATCTTAAAGGGTTCGGGCCTTTACCTTCTCTCACCCTTTTTAGGTTGCACCTGGCCTTTAAAGTATGAACGTCCGGCTACCCAGCAGCACTAAGCTCTTTGATCCTTATGACATCGTCGAAGAAGTTAGGAGGAAACGCAGTGATCCCTAGAGGATGTGGAACTGCAAGGAAAAATAAGAAGTTAAAATAGGTGACACACAACGGGGTCACCACGAGCAAACAAAAAATTCCTACCAAGGTTAGGGTTCGAGCAAGTGCGGTAAAAACATAAACTATTAATGACAGAGGCGCCATCTATCCTGATAAAGAAATAATGATTTTTCCAATCTTTGATCTTTTTGGAGAATTTGTTAGCAATATCGAAGTCCTTCTTTTTCGAGATATAAAATGTCCTGTCTTTCTTCAGATTCACAAAAATCCTCATCACTTATTCGAAGAAATGTTTCGTCACGTTTACTCTGCACTCGGCTTCTACGATCAAATAGGCCATCATATTTTTTATCAAAGGCGGAGACAACTGTGTGAAAGCAACCCAACGACGCGTGCAATAGTTAACGAGCAATTGTGGAAGTGGAAACTGTATGCTGTAGTCCTTGAAGAAAGACTCGTATACACAGAGAAAGCCATCCGGCAGCGACCACGGTCTTTGAGTTGGGCTTGGGACTCGAATACAGACTAGCGCAGTAATGTGGCACCTATTGATAAGACGTTGTAGCGACTTACCAGTAGTCTTACTTGGAGGCCAGTTGAGAAACCTTATCCTGCGTTGAGCCCGGCGGTAAGCCTCTAGAACTTGTGGGTCCAGCTCATCCGAGGCCACAGACTCAACATCGGACAGATCATCCGCTACGTCAATAATCTCCGGCCCCATATCTCTCAAGGGAACGAAGTCTTCTCCCAACGAAGAGTCCTCGTCATCATCTACCCACCTAGAATTCGCCAGCTCGGCCTAACTAGATGTACTAGCCCCGTTAAAATTCTCCTCGATCAGAGTCGCCTGCATTCTCAGAACTCACTTTGCATCCTCCGTCATCGGTTGTCGTCCCAGATTGAGAAACAACCTCCATATTAACAGCAGCACAGCCCTCGGTCCTAACCTCCAGACCGAGTGCGGTGTCTCAAGCTTGAACATAGGGCATAGTTCCCCCTACATCGTCGAAATGGGCGTCATCATCCCTCAGCAAGTTGGCTTTAGCATTCCTCGATGAAGTTTCAGCCTCGACATTTCTGGCTTGAGCCTCAATCTCAAATCCGATGGCTAAATTTACCGCGCCATCATCCACAATCCTCAACTGGTTGGAGTCGGCACTAAACAAGGATGACCCAGAAAAACCTAACGACATTTCGCTCATGGAAACCGAATACATGGCGAGATAGACAACACCTCGGTAAAAAGCAAAGAAATAAAATGAAAAGGAGAAGAGTAGAGACCAAAATACCTAGAAGGTTATAGCGTGCGAGGGAGAAAATAGAGAAAGAAGAGAAGTATGAAATTATATAGAGGAATAGGGTTCACACATCAAAGCAAAGCCATCATTAGACCTATGCAAACCTAGGTCAGCATGGTAGTGACCTCACCGGCGCATCAAATCACCATCGAGCATCCAATGAAGAAGTGCCACATGGATCAGCATGCACCTCGTAAAGGCGCAAAATAACGAGCGTGGTGACTCAAGTGTCACCACACTTGGGGGAGGGGCATTGTTGGGGTTACCCAACACACCAGGCCCATTAAGGAGGATTAGAAGGCCCAATGACAATTTAAGCTTGGATTGTCACCTTCAGCCTATTCAAAGCCCGAATACTAAGATAGGCCCAGGCCTAAACCGATCAACGACTCAAAAGCGTATGACATCCACTATAAAATGGGAGACAAATCGTCAGTAAAGGCATGAACAATTTTCATCTAGATTATTCCTTAGAATATTCGAGAACAATGGTACCGAGCTAAGCTCAAAGTTTACTTTATAAATAAAACATATATACATTCGCCTCGTTATTATTACGATCGACACTTTAAACTACTTAGCTTCATATAAAATCTTCACGTCAAACCCAAAAGTACCGCACCGAAGCGAGTACAAACACTAGTGTTGAATACTCTATTCTTATAAACGGGATACCGGGTGGACGCATTCTCCCGCATCAAGGTATATGCTAGGGTGATCCACTTTCGTCTTATATTTTTATTCTTTGTACGAAATTCCTTGTTTCCAAATTAGGTGTTGCAGAACAGAGGGTTCTCATTTCAGGTATCTCAATTGGCAGAGATAGCCCTAACATATCACATTTGCTTTTTGCTGATGATAGCTTATTTTTTTGTAAAGCATCTAAGGAAGAAACCTTACAGATTTTACAAATACTTAACGAATATGAGGTAGTGTCTGGGCAACAAATTAATTTTGATAAATCTTCGATCTAATTTGGTCAGACAGTCCCCAATAGTCATAAAATGGAGATCCATAATATTCTTAGGATCTCCCAAGTGGGTGGGATGGACTCCTATCTAGGTCTCCCTGAAAACATTGGTGGGGTAAAAACAAAAGTTTTTGCCTTTGTACGTGAGAAACTTTAGGAACGCGTAAATAGTTGGTCCTCTAAATTCTTGTCTAGAGCGGGTAAGGAAGTCTTAATTAAATATGTCCTTACAGCACTCCCAACTTATGTTATGTCTAGTTATCGTTTTCCCATATCTGTGGTCATCAAGCTCAATTCAACGATTGCAAACTTCTGATGGTCAAACTCTGAAACCACTAAAGGTGTACATTGGAAGAAATGGAATCAAAGTCTGAAGGTGGTTTAGGCTTTCGAGCATTAAAGGAGTTCAATTCCGCTCTTTTAGGTAAACAACTTTGGCAACTTATTGACTTCCCTAATTCTTTATTTGCCAAGGTTATGAAGGGAAGCTACTTTAATGATACTGATCCCCTGAATGAGAGAATACGAGCCACCCCTTCCTTCTGGTGGCGTTGTATAACGTCAAGTCGCTCCTTAATTTCTAAGGGTATTATACGCAGAATCAGGGATGGAAAATCTATCAGAGTTTGGTTGGATCCGTGGATATCAGATGCTTTTCCCAGACTTGTAGTCAATTTAGAGTTTGATATGTTTCCTGACCTTACTCTAGATCAATTCCTGGATCATCGGCCTGGTACATGGAAGGAGATTCTAGTGCGATAATACTTTAGTCCGTTGGATGTTCCTTAAATCTTGGGAATACCCATACCTCATACTCCTCGTCCTGATTATTGGGGATGACTCTTCACAAAAACCAAATGATATTCAGTAAAATATGATTATCAAGCTGAAGAGACGACGTCACTTGTTGGATTTGGACAATTTGGACCAAATTTTGAGGCCTTACATAATAAAATCTGGAAGATGCATTGCCCAGATAAAATTAAACAATTTATGAAAGCAAACTTTATCAGGATGCACGGCAGTCAAACATAATTTGCGGAAGCGTGGTATTAACTGTGATACCCGTTGTTCACGATGTGGTGCAAATGAGGAAACAATTAATCATGCTATCTTCAAATACCCTCCAACACTTCAAATTTAGGCTCTATCGAATATTTCCTCCGCGGTTAATATAATCTTTGCAGAGTCGGATCTAAAATGTCCCTAGAAGAGTTTTACTCAATCGCACCCTAATTTTTTGGGATTTATGATCTCCGCTAATAAAATCTAGGGAAATTGTAATAGATAACATGAAAAATTTTAGTAGTTAGGTCATAGGTGTATGCTATATTTATAGGAGACTGTGTCAAAATTTTAAACCTTTTTGCCCCTATTTACTTATCTAAAAATATATATATTTTATTTAATTTGTCTGATTCATCTTCTCTACCAATTTGTTGTTGTCTCCTTCTTCTCTCTCTATTTTTCATTTTTATCACTTCCATAAACCTTTGATCCTCTTCTGTTTTCCGATTTTATGCTAGATCATAAATCCTTGTCATGTATTGAGGTTGAGAGAGATGATTATGTAGATTTGTGGGACTAGAGTCTTCAAAAGTTTCTGTTTTTCATTTGGGTTTGGGACGATGATGAGCCATGGAGTTTGATTTGGAAAGAGAAAGAGTTAAAATTGAATCTTTATGACTCAATCTTAGATGATGAGTTTCTGGGTTTGTTTCGTCAAAAGGCTAAGATTTGGTTTTAAGATTTTCAGATTGGAAGTTTATGAGTTATAGTCATTATGTTTTATCCAAAATCATTCAACGTTTTTCTTTTTTCACTTTTTAAGCCTAATTATCTAAGATTTTGATTATGAGCAACAATTCTAAGTTATAGTCATTCTGATTTCGTTTGATTTCTGGGTGTGGTATGGGTTTTGGTGTTCTTCGTGTGTGAGTTTAAGCACCAATTTCTTTAACTTATTTCCAATGATATATTCAAACGAATTAGTTGACTTCAAATAATTTAATTAACCGATATATAAATGTTTTGCATACTTATGTATGTAATAACTGCAAAACT
Organism: Lepidium aucheri; assembly: GCA_900406435.1. Lineage (NCBI taxonomy): Eukaryota > Viridiplantae > Streptophyta > Magnoliopsida > Brassicales > Brassicaceae > Lepidium > Lepidium aucheri. The sequence goes on from OVBA01000271.1 coordinate 22,670, forward strand.
TTTATTTGTAGTTTAACAAGGCGTCCATCATCTCACTTGATTTCTCTGTAGCCGAAGATAGAGACTTGAAAACCACATAATCGTGTAACTAGCATGATTGGTTTTGAGTTTGAGTTAGAACATTATTTTTGACGAATTGTGCTTGCCTCCCAGCACGACCAACGTAAGAACTTTTGTATTTTTTAGTGGAAGCATTGGTTGTAGATAACTTTGTATTTTGCATCTGCACAAAGTTTTTGCATTTTATTATTAAGTTTGCACACTCGCGACCAATGGTATTCCCACTAGGCCACTACCTATGACATGCCTTCTCGAGGCCCTCAGGATGTCATCAACACTGTAAGTTCACTTCCACCAATTGCATGCGGATAACTCATATTTACAGTTAACAATATATTTTGCACTTATTTATACATTTTGCACTTATTCATATGTTTTTCACCTTTTTATATGTTACAATCTGATTTAGAAAACATCTAGTCCATCATATCATCAGAACATGTTGTCCCGAAGAAGAAGACCTGGTGTGGTCTGATGTAGAAGCCAACGAGAAGATCAATGACATGTTGTAGATGATTCAAGAAGGTGCAAAGAGATTGACAAGCTTGAGTACCATTGCAGGAGATTGCTCTATGTGTTTGTGCAAAACAACTTGGTGACCGTCCATTGTTATGTTTATGTCGATGTCATGTACTGTGTATGCGTGCTTTATTTTGTAAACTCTTGTCCTCTTTTACCCAACATCTTTTTCACATAATTTTGCAGCTAATATATACATTTCCAGCTAATAAAAACGTTTGTATCTAACAAATAATTTGCCACGGATTTTGTATATTTTGATTGCAAGACAATATTTAATGTTATATACAAAAAGTTAAGTTAGTTGCACATATTTTTCGCAATGTGAGAAGATTGTTTGTGGTTACTTCATTAATGCAGATGAGATCAACTATGGGTGGAGTGTTCTCTATAGTCCCCCAGACCCTCAAATATATCACTGCCTTCATAATCAAGCCACGTATAGCTCGTTGCAATGCAATTTAAACGAATGTCTTCTCGTTTCCAAAAAACATTCAGCAAGTTGAGTAATGCTTGGAACATTAATGTGCATGTAAATATATATTTTAACTGCAAAGTTTGGTCAATAAACTTTAGAACTAGGTAAGTGTTATCTAGATAAAATACAAGAGCGTTGTGCATGAATTATAGCAAGAATTTACTTTGCAACTCGTAATACAATAAGCGAGAACTTGACATATATAATCTACTACTTGTTTGTGCCCTCCAACTCTTGTATAACTTTGCTGAGACAGTCTTCTGTTTGCGAATTCTCGCTTGGAACTTCATATATATCTTTGTTACTACACACGAGTTCATATTATTTTTGCAGCAAAGTATATTTATTTACATCTAACATGAAGTTTTACTCCAACTACATAATTTACCGCAAATACACATTTTGTCGACAAATTATTAGTTTTCAGTTTCAATACTTGTTTTCCGTAATCTCGTCATCATCTTCTTCATGAGTGTCTGAAGCACACCTTCAACCCTAACTATGTTTTTATTTTTTATAAAAACATTAAGTTAGAATCCCCAAAAACATTGAAGAAATCACAACCTTAGTACAAGGCTTCGATTCCGGAATGGAATATACAAACCCAATCCGTCTCCACCAAATTTATAATCTGATCCTGGAAAATTCCAGAAAAATATACCAATTCTAGTTTTACTAAAATAAGAAACAACAAAACCAGCAAACTACAGTTGAGACAAGGTGAGAAGATCCACTCATCCACACACTATAAAGAAATAAATGACTCTTTCCTACCTTAAAAATCACGAGTTGCACATTGAAGGAAGCTGATTGCAGTAATCATAGAGAAGATTGCAGTAATCATAGAGAAGATACTTTCTCTTTTTTGTTGGAAGTTTTGCAAACAGTTAATGATAGTAGGTTTGTGGGAACATAAATAAAGTGATGATGTGAATATAATAATACTTTTGCCGAGATATTTTTATTACACATGTGGGCCATCTTTTACATATGATTTGTAGGCCACATGTGGCAAATCTGAGCTTTTAGTTTATTAGGGTCAATTTGGTATCTGCACCAGTATGACTCACTGCTATTTTCCCAATTACAACAATTGTATGTTAGTATTTAAATTAGTTTATGTATTTATGGTTTTGACTTAATTAACCCTAAAATCTATAGAGGTAACATTACTTCATATTTTCATTATGGATTTCAACCTGATTTCCCGTTTGAATTTTGTTGTGAATCCATTTAAAATTTGGAAGATTGATGTGAATTTTGTTTTGATACTTAGAATTTCATGGTATCAGTCTGATCTAGCTTTAGAAATCAAAGTTTGAAATCAGATTCGAACCCAATTTATTTTCCATGTTCAAGCCATTGAGATTCTCAATCATTTTTCGGTTCTAAGTTTGAATCCGCCCAAAAACAAAGAAAAAAGTTATTGAAGTTCACCGAAAACCTCCCACACCAGTACGGTCACAGTCATGGTAAAGCCACGTGGGGGATTATAATTGGTGTCAGCATCTGAAGACTCGTATCTGTCGCAATCTCATTAGCCTGTCACGTTTCTCAGACGAACGAACAGTCAGGAGAACATATAAATCTGAAGGAGATAGTATTTCGATTATTTGGAATTACAAAACAAACCCTTCAGTTTAGCGAAATTATCGTAATTATCTTTCAGAAAGCAGGAAAGAGTAAAAGAAGAAGCGATTGATCTCTCTGCCAGTTCTCCCTCTATTTTCTTCCTCACTTTTTCTTCTTCTCGCTTTTGATTGTTCTCTTAGTTCCGCGCTCTCTTCTACTCGTTGATCTGACCGTCAATCGCTTCCGGAGCAATGACTATGATGACTCCGCCGCCGCTGGATGTAATTCCCGATTAACCTATTCCCTGTTTGTTTGTGTCAATTTGATGTCGTGTTTAGTGGGCTACTTCGTGTATCTCACCTGAAGCTGCTTCGGATTCGCTGGTCTCTTCGTTTCGTTGATTCATTAGGGTTTTCTCTTATATTCTTTTTACTCTGTATCTCGAAGCAGTACAATCATCGAGAACATGCCGTCACTTCTTATCTTTGGTTATTGTGGTGTCTCTTTTTGACGTTCCGATCACGTGGTTGGGTGATTAGGGCTTCATCAGTCAGAAGTCTGATTTTTATTTATGTTGATTTGACAGCAGCAGGAAGACGAGGAGATGCTTGTCCCGCATCCGGATTTGGTCGAAGGACCTCAGCCAATGGAAGGTAAAATTTTCGGGTTTAAATGACTTCGATCCGCTTCTTTTATTCTCGTCTATGTTCTACTCTGATGGGATGGTATAGATGCTAATTCACTCGTGGATAATGCTGGAGGGCGAAATTGATGTTTCACTGTGCCCTAGGGTTTTGTTAAATTTTGAGTTGTGAATTTTTTAATTACTGTTGATGCATTTGTAGTTGCCCAAACCGAGCCTGTTGCTACCACTGTGGAGAATCCACCAGCCGAGGATCCTCCAACTCTGAAGTTCACGTGGACCATCCCAAGTTTCACTAGGCTCAATACCAGGAAGCATTACTCTGATGTATTTGTTGTTGGAGGTTATAAATGGTAGTAGCATAATTTTTTGATGTTTTTTAGCAATTTGATTTCCTGATGTGCATTTCGTTGGTTGATGTCAGCTGAGCTAATATCCTTTTTCTCTTACAGGCGAATATTGATTTTTCCGAAAGGAAACAATGTGGACCATTTGTCCATGTATTTGGATGTCGCTGATGCTGCGAATTTGCCGTACGGGTGGAGCAGATATTCACAGTTCAGTCTGGCTGTAGTGAATCAAGTCCACAGCAGATATTCCATCAGAAAGGGTATCTTAGTTTTATTAATTTTGTGCAATATACATAATTTTGAATCCATTCCTAAACTGTGGATGTCCTGGCACTTTTTTTCGTTTCCTGGAGTTTTTGGTTTTGTTGAAGGAGTATATATGGTAGACCTTGGAATGGAGTCATGCCACCGCTTTCTTAAATATCGAACATCTTTACCTGAAAATTGAATTAAAAATAATATAATGTGTTTTATGCACTTTTCGAACTTTCTAACCAGCCAATGGCCTTTTTAATTGTTTTCTGGTCAACCTGCTATTAATTTTTTCATGGGTACAGAGACTCAACATCAATTCAATTCAAGAGAAAGCGATTGGGGGTTTACATCATTCATGCCTCTCAGCGAGCTCTATGATCCTAGTCGAGGATATTTAGTAAATGACACTGTTCTGATTGAAGCTGAAGTTGCTGTGCGTAAAGTTCTTGATTACTGGTCATATGACTCAAAAAAAGAGACTGGTTTTGTTGGACTGAAAAACCAAGGTGCGACCTGTTACATGAATTCGCTCCTGCAGACGTTATACCATATACCTTACTTCAGAAAGGTTACATGCATGCCAAGTTTATTTATTTATTTATTAATATATAATTTGCTTGATCACAATTTTACTAAATTCGAGTTAAAGACATCTGAATATTGCATCCATGCTTGTAGGCTGTGTACCACATGCCAACAACTGAAAATGATGCACCTACCGCTAGTATACCATTGGCGCTCCAGAGTTTGTTTTACAAGCTTCAGTATAATGACACCAGTGTAGCAACAAAGGAGCTGACAAAGTCGTTTGGTTGGGATACATATGATTCTTTCATGCAACATGATGTCCAAGAGCTCAACCGAGTTCTCTGTGAAAAGCTTGAGGACAAGATGAAGGTAAATTATCTTCTTTAGCACAACCTTCTATTCTCTGTTATGTTTTTATGTTTTACTTTTTTTACATTTTCAAGGGAACTGTTGTGGAGGGAACAATACAAAAGCTATTTGAGGGTCACCACATGAATTACATTGAGTGCATTAATGTAGATTTCAAATCTACACGAAAAGAATCATTCTATGGTATGTCGTTTTTAAGAGTAAACCATCTTTTGTTGACTAATAATTTTGGAAACTAATATATCTATATCAAACTAACTGTACTTTGACTCACGGCAGACCTCCAGCTCGATGTTAAAGGCTGCAAAGATGTATATGCTTCTTTTGACAAGTATGTTGAAGTTGAACGGCTTGAAGGGGATAACAAGTACCATGCAGAAGGACATGATTTGCAGGTCGGCTGTCTTTTTCTTTCTTTTATTGGTTCTTGGGGATGTTGGGAAGTGTCAGTGTCCCTATCTGAGCATTATGCAAGTCCATCTAGTCCATCATATTCTCCATATTTTTTGGTGGAGAGGTTCATAATTCCTGTAGATGCTACCAAGCAAGCTAAATTAGGAAGCTATAGAAAGCTTTTTAACTTAGTATTTTTCAAAGCAGCTTACGAAGTTCTGATTTTTACTATGAAATATAGTGTGCTTATCTAATCATGTAATGGAATGATTTATATATTTATTTTCAGGACGCAAAAAAAGGTGTTCTTTTTATTGACTTTCCACCAGTACTTCAACTTCAGCTCAAGAGGTTTGAATACGATTTTATGCGGGACACAATGGTAAAGGTTAGTATCAAAAATTGCACGTACCCAACAAAACATCTTGTACTGCTGACTGTGCTTAAACTTGATTTTAGGCTGACGTTGCCTTATTTACAGATCAATGATCGATATGAGTTTCCTCTTCAACTGGATCTCGATAGAGAGAACGGAAAATATTTATCACCTGATGCAGACAAGAGTGTCCGCAATCTCTATACTCTTCACAGGTATATATTTTGTTGCATCTCTGTTTTTTAATTTGAGATACACAAGTTCAGACCAGGCTATATAGATATATTGTAGGTTTTCTTCTGATTCTACGCCAGGTTCCTCTTCTAAGGACTGGTGCCGTAGAAGTATTTATGTTGCATAACGGGATGGCTTGAATTGTTTGCTGCTCATTTTCTATGCAGTGTTTTAGTTCACAGTGGAGGAGTGCATGGAGGGCACTATTATGCTTTTATTAGGCCAACACTTTCAGATCAGTGGTATGCATTTTTTATCTCTGTGATGCTAATATACGTTTTGTATTTTATACTCTTTGATGTATTTGCAATTGGAAACTATCTTCCTCATCATCTAGGCTAGCAAGGCCCAGGCCATGGTCCTGTGATACTGGACATGTCATCAAATTTCTTTTGGCTCTTCTATCCACCTCTCTAAACGTGCATGTACTGTTACTAGATTCACGCTTAAGATTCACTATATAAGTGATCGTTATAGTTTTGTTTTGTTTCCCTTTTCTCCCAAATATCCGCTGAAATAAATTATTGTATGCCTTCATGTGGTTTGTGGTGTGGGTTTAGATGGCACTGATGAATTTTTAATGTCCGTGCTTTACTTTTAGACCATCTAAACTTCTAATTCTTTCAGGTATAAATTTGATGATGAGCGGGTAACAAAGGAAGATGTGAAAAGGGCACTGGAAGAGCAGTATGGCGGTGAAGAAGAGGTAGCACTATCTTTCTAGGTTTTCTTTTTTTTTTTGCTCTGTTTCTTATTTTTCTCATTTTATGTAATTTCAAATTTGGCGTCTCTTCAGTTACCGCAAAACAATCCTGGTTTCAATAATCCACCTTTCAAATTCACAAAATACTCGAATGCGTACATGCTTGTTTACATTCGGGAAAGTGACACAGATAAAATAATCTGCAACGTTGATGAAAAAGACATTGCAGAACATTTGCGGGTAAGAGATCTATTTAACACTGTTTCTTATTTACCTATCTTGCTTTTGCCTGAATCAATTAAATAATTCCTGACAGGTGAGGCTTAAAAAAGAACAAGAAGAAAAGGAAGATAAAAGAAAATACAAGGCTCAAGCTCACCTTTTCACAACAATCAAGGTATTCTACTTCTAATAAATTTTGGGTGTGGAAATGTACACATTTTCAGACGCAATTACCTAGTGCGGGTATAAATTTGTTACTGATGTTACTAATGCAATTTATACTTTTTACAAAGGTTGCAAGAGATGATGACATCACTGAGCAGATTGGAAAGAATATATATTTTGATCTTGTTGATCATGAAAAAGTTCAAAGTTTTCGCATCCAAAAACAAACCTCTTTCCAACAATTCAAGGTACATGCCTGTATCTTCTGATTTAGTTCCAGAAAAATGTAATTTATCACAGCAGGAAATGGGTCTTTCGAAGAAGCCTAGTTTCTTGTATACGTGTAGCTATAGCATTGTTTAAAATTTATCCTCATGTAGGAAGAGGTAGCCAAAGAGTTTGGCGTCCCGGTTCATCTACAGCGGTTCTGGATTTGGGCAAAGCGTCAGAACCATACATATCGTCCCAACCGTCCACTATTACCTCATGAAGAACAACAGACGGTAGCTATTATTTTTCTTTGTTTTCATGCGTATGTTTTAACTTCTTTCATTTAGTATTGAACTTGTACTGGACGTAAATATATACAACACATCAAAATCATCACTGACTTCTTTTCTGCGTCCACTTATCTGCTCTAAGGCATCACGAGTTGGAATTACTCTTGTATTAGGTTTTGTGCTGTTTTGTTGTTACACTTGTTTCTCATAAGTTCCATGCCTTGTATATATTGTTTCTCGCGAACAAAGGTTGTCATGGTCTCTGTGTATATGTCATTTTTTACTGTCTCATACTCGTCATCAGTGGACCAGCTACCCCCGCCAACGAGTGTATTTGCATAAGCCAGCTTGTTATCTTAAGAAGTGATTTTATCTGGAATATTAAAATTTGAAGATGATATTGTAGGTTGGACAAATAAGAGAGGCATCGAACAAGGCAAACAATGCTGAACTAAAGCTCTTCTTGGAAATAGAACGTGGACCGGTAATGCTTACCTGCTGTGAAGTTTAATTGTTTTCAAAATTCTGATTCCAATTGGTGAAAGGGAAAAAAGCAAATAGCCTTAATAATTCTTTTATTCAGGATGACCATCCTATTCCTCCGCCAGAAAAATCATCTGAGGATATTCTTCTTTTCTTTAAGCTTTATGACCCTGAGAACGCAGTACTAAGGTAATTCCAGTACCCTCTTATTTCCACTTTAACATTTGCTCAAACAGAAGGTGGTATACTCTTGTATATTTTTTATTCGGAAACCATTATCTCGTTCTTTTGTTTTTCTCTTTAATGGAGAAGTAAAACTCTCCTTTTCTTCCTTGTTCATGAAAATTGCATCTTTCATCATTGTGACAGTATATTGTCCATATGTTGCAGATATGTGGGCAGGCTGATGGTGAAAAGTTCCAGTAAGCCCATGGATATAGTAGGTCAACTGAATAAAATGGCTGGCTTTGCTCCTGATGAGGAAATAGAACTTTTTGAGGTTGGTGCTGGTGCCTTAAAAATTTACCTTTCCATCATGCATATTGTCATGTAACATTCTATGTAATTGCTTTTTGTGCCCATTTTCAGGAAATCAAGTTTGAGCCTTGTGTAATGTGCGAACATCTGGACAAGAAGACTTCTTTTAGGCTGTGTCAAGTATGTTAATCAAATTGTATCAAATGTGATGTTGCATAGTTTGGTTTCCTCTATTGAAATGGGATTATGGCATACAGATTGAAGATGGAGATATCATTTGCTATCAGAAATCTCTTTCTATCCAGGAGAGCGAATATAGATACCCAGATGTGCCATCATTTCTGGAATTTGTACAGAATCGAGAGGTATAATTTGTTTGGGCACAAGCAGTAGTCAAACGGGGGCTAGTGTTTCATGTTCGAGCTATGTGCTAACAGTAGAGCAACAGTTATTATAGTTATAAAGTTTCAGATAAGATAAGACCCACAAGTGTCATCATTTTGGAGTATGTAAATAATCTAGGTATAATTAGACTAAGCACTGTTAGCAATAGTCAAACGGGGGCTATAGTTTCATGTTAGAGCTATATCTAACAGCAAAGCAACATCTGTTAGAATTTTAAGTTTCAGATAAATATTTACTATTAGCTATGGCATCTTGAAATGGAAAAGATGAGGATACACCATACCATTTTTTTCTCTGGTGTGCAGTTAGAAAGTACCCCAGTATATCCCTGTTATTCTGTGATGATTTGTATTTCTTGAATTTTAATAGTTGTGAAGTTTTGTTGTTAACCAACTTATCTTTGTTATTTTGTAGTTGGTGCGTTTTCGTACCTTGGAAAAACCAAAAGAAGACGAGTTTATTCTGGAGTTGTAAGTACCTACATGGACAACTTTGTGTCGTTTAATCCAGTATTGGAATTCATAATGCTTCTACTTTCAGGTCAAAGCTGCACACGTACGACGATGTTGTGGAAAGGTTGGCTGAGAAGCTTGGACTTGATGATCCAACGAAAATTAGGCTTACATCTCACAACTGTTACTCACAACAACCTAAGCCTCAGGCTATCAAATTCCGTGGAGTAGATCATCTTTCAGATATGTTAGCTCACTATAATCAGGTAACTTACGATTGGTTTGACTGGACTTGTATATTTTTTTCCTTGATTCCAATGCAAAATTGGTTATTGTAAGTGTTACATCTTTTGCAGACGTCTGACATTTTGTACTATGAAGTTCTGGATATTCCTCTTCCAGAATTGCAAGGTCTTAAGACTCTAAAAGTTGCTTTCCATAGTGCCACAAAAGACGAAGTATGATGTGAACTTGTTTTTGTGATTTGTAGCTCCCATATGTAGTTGTCTTTCAAGCCTTATCAGCTCTTAAATTTGCAGGTGGTAATTCACAATATCAGACTACCTAAGCAGAGTACTGTTGGAGATGTTATCAACGAACTTAAAACAAAGGTGGGGCAATCTAGTTTAAATTTTGTTTTTATATTTGTGCATGCATATCTTCGTATTGGGCAGATACTAGACGTTGTTTTCACTTTACGTAGAGCTTGTTTTTAATAGATTCTGTTACATAATTTCTTTCTGAGCTTATATATTATCTACACGTGTGCATCAGGTGGAGCTTTCGCATCAAGATGCAGAACTGAGGTTACTTGAGGTCTTTTTCCACAAGATCTACAAGGTAACTGGCTAACTTCTTGTCTTTTACATTGTGCTGAACTTTTTTGACTATTTTAAGATGATAGCTTGTAAACTGTAGCCCATTTTGTGAGATATACTTTTGCAACTCCGGGAACATAAAAATTTTTGATCCACTGTGCTTGGTTGCAGATTTTTCCATCTACTGAAAGAATTGAGAACATCAATGACCAGTACTGGACTCTAAGAGCAGAGGAGGTAAATTAATCTGCCTCGCTTTCTTTGTCTCTAGTTCCATCGTTTTCCTAGGTTTTTCTGTATTTTGTTGCGACTTATCTCTTAATTCTTTTTTAGGTTTAGACATTAAAAAATTAAACTGATGTAATAGTCATGCTACGGCTGGAGTATTTTAAAAATTTTAGTAACTGAATGAGATAATTTTCTTGTTCTTTTCGCCGATAGTGGAGCCTTTTCGGAGGCATACGTTACGTGAATTGATAATAGCATTAGAGGAGCATCTACTTAGTTCGACCTAGTTGTGTAGGTTATCTGAATGCTTGAGATGAATAATTCCTTTTGAGCTGCATTAATGACTCAACGATTCTGTTATCCTCTGAAATCTCAGGTACCTGACGAAGAGAAAAGTATAGGTCCCAATGATCGGTTAATTCATGTATATCATTTTACTAAAGAGCCTGGACAAAATCAGGTGGTTGTTCAGATCACGCTTTAAGTAACTTATAAAGCTATTTATATGAGGGTCGTGTGTCTTGGGTCGGAGATTTTAAAAACTTTATAAACCACTGTTTTTTCTGCAGCAAGTACAAAATTTCGGGGAGCCCTTCTTTTTGGTAATCCACGAAGGTGAAACTTTAGAAGAAATCAAGACCCGTATTCAAAAGAAACTTCATGTCCCTGATGAGGACTTTGCCAAGGTATACAAGTCTGTTGTCTGATTTGATAACAGCTACCAAAATGTTGACAAGGTTTCTTTTTGATTATTGTTATTATTGGTTGCCGAATTGGATTATTGTTAATGCGTTTTTTTGTCTTATGATATCCAGTGGAAATTTGCATCTTTTTCAATGGGACGTCCGGATTATTTGCAGGACACAGATGTCGTTTATAATCGTTTTCAGGTAACAATTTCATATTTTCCTAGTTCTCAAAAAGATTCTCGAAAATTAAATCATTACATTTTCTCGGAAACTAAAATGGCAACAGAGAAGAGATGTATATGGTGCATGGGAGCAGTATCTTGGGTTGGAGCACATTGATAATGCTCCTAAAAGGGCTTATGCTGCAAATCAGGTAAGAAGCTCTCTTAGCTTCTCTAAGCCGCTCTCACTCTTATAAGTCTGTTAATCTGTTTGAATTCTCTTGTTGTAGAATCGACATGCATACGAGAAGCCGGTGAAAATATACAACTAGGACCAGAGAGAGAGAGAGACCACCGTGGCTAACCGTGGATGAATCTAAGGGTGGTTTTGGTGCGATGGTAGGATGTAGAGAGTCTCAGTTTAGATCTGATAACCAAATGAATATAATCTTCTAAGGCAAAAGGGTTTTGGATTTTTGGCCCTAACGTTAGTAAGTATGATCGTTGGTCTGTTTTGCTTTCCCAAAAAAAAAACTGCGGTTTTGGTGTTAATATAGTATTGTCTGAGACTCTCTCCTTTCTGTCTCTGCAAAATTTGTCATTTTTAAGACAAGCCCCGCTCTTGGATTTGGGAGGGTGTTGGCTTTTTTGGTTCTAAACTAGCATTGTATTTCGAGGTATAGTTTTTATGTTAAAATATTTTCTGGAATTCTTTTTCTTTCTCTTATTACCTACTCCTTTTCTCTTCAACTAGAAGATGGTTTAAGGTTCGGATTCATGTCCCAGTGTTCACCCAGGGTCTTCTCTTGCACATCACTTTCACAATTCTAAATTTACTGTTCTAAGGTTGTGCAGATGTGATTATAGGCCCTAACAACGAAAATACAATTACTAGGCTCCTTCGTGCCATCTTTTTTTTTTTGATCGAAACCTTCGTGCCATCTTGTCTTGATTGGATATCTTGTTATACCGTCGTCTTTTGGTTTAAATTGGTATATTGGAGAAAAAAATTATGCTCAAGAGCGGAACTTTTGCACATGTGTACCGTAGATAACTATTAAAGGTAAGTATAAAATTTTGATTGTTATTTAAAATTAAATTTACAGGTGTAAGAAGTCAAAACTTGCGCCTGTAGCTCAGTGGATAGAGCGTCTGTTTCCTAAGCAGAAGGCCGTAGGTTCGACCCCTACCTGGCGCGATTACTGATACTTGTTTTTCAAACTACCGACGAAGGCTTTTGACAAATAAAAGAAGTGGTCAGTGGTCACCATTTTTCCTGAACACCATTACAAATAATCATACAACAATCTCACATTGTCTTATCATCTTTCTATTTCAGATTCATGTAAATCATCTATACATCTCTTGTTTCCTTTCTGTTTTTCTTACCAAACTACCTGTAGCTGTATTCGTTGTTTACACAGATCGCTTGCTTTTCCTTTTTTACACTCCGACGATGGTGTTGTACGTACCATAAACAGCAAACAGCAACCCACAAATCACGATGAATACATCAACGCATTTGTTCCATACATTTAGTGATGGGCCGAGCAGCGTGAGGTGATAAGAAGCCGGCAACACAAAGGATATGAGTGCACATAATGTACTTCCAACAAGAGATGCAAATGTACCAAACCCTGGGACTAAGCTTGCTATTGCGGCAAGTCCTACCACCAAAAGCGTCCTTGTCATGAAGATTACATATTTTGAGACTGAACCTGTTTCGTTGTTGTTCTGGTTATAATGCTTTTGAAACCAATCCCTCCTCTTTAGTTTTTGCTCAATGATCTCATTAAGCGGATGTACCATGATCGGGAATGTAAACGTCAATCCCACACATAACCCAATCTGTTTAAAGCAAAATAACAGAAAAGTATTGAGTGGAAATTCTTAACATGATCAAGCAATACCAAAAAATACTTAGTAATAATCTACAAAAAGGAAAAAAAAAATAGAATCCAAATGATTTACACATACGTACTCCAAGGGCAAATCACAAGCAAGAACAGAGCATATGCATCTATATAATCATAATGAATAGCGAGAAACATAAGTGTATAAAAACAGCTAATCATAATTTCACCTGCACTGCAATGGCAGACCAATTATTAGGGAGATTGAGGGTGATGATATCCTTGGTTTGATCGCCGTAAGCCATATAACCGCAGAACCCAAACAACACGTAGACAGAAGTTATTCCTGCAAGCACTTTAGCTAACAACTTAGGGAAAGCTTCTCTGTCCCTCATAGAATTTTCTAGAGCCAAAGTCATTGCAAAACCCTCAAAACAGAAAACTGCAACTCCCCCAGCAAACGGTAAACCACCAATGGTAGACGAAATGGCGGTTCTATCACTAAAGGAGAAGTCTCCTTCAGTCACCATTTCCACATTTTCTTTCACAACAAAACACATTGCTATGATGTTGCATATATCAGCAAAGATGCTGAAAGGCGAGAGAGCAGATAAAGAAGTGATCCACGACAATCCAACTTCGATTGGAACCAGAATCAAGATGAAAGAGACCATACTTAATCCATATGACTTGAATATGGATGACATATTCCGGCCTATGAACACTAGATACGCTACTGATCCACCACATTGAGCAGTGAAAATGAGGAATTCGGTTAGGTATCGACCTTTTGTTCCCATACACTTGAAACCAAGATCACCATATGTTTTCGATCCTTCTTCTCCTTCTTCCGATTCTAGCTTGTCTCTGCACTGAATCTGCATTTATAGATATCAAAACAATCCAGAATGATAGATTACGTAATTGTTTTGTGAATCGATTTCAGAAATCAAAATATACACAATGATGAGATGTCAGAAGATCACGAACACTTAATATTAATTGTGCAGAGAGAAATCAAATCTTTCCAGGATTGATAATTGCTACCAGAGAGACCAAATCGAGTTTCATTTTCAGGTCGGAGAGAGAGATAATAATTCGGAAAAGGAACTAACGAGGAGAAGCATGCAGTAATAGGTAGCAAAGCCGACGATGATGACGCCGAGAGATCCAGCAAACCATCCGGCGATGCGAAATGCGTAAGGAAGCCCAAGGACTCCGGTACCAACGATGGAGACGATAATGTTCCCGAGCGTCTGAAGAGCCGAGGTTCTATCGCCGCCGGTCGTTTCAGATGGCGAAGATTTAATCAAAGGAAGAGATGCATCACCGTTATTCGCTGCCAGATCCTTGATCGCCATCGCCGAGATTCACTCCTCTATTTTTTTTCTCCTTTTTTTTTTTTTTCTGCGGTTTTCTNGAGACGTGCCAAACTTTGCCGCCACCATTTTTATAGGTTAAAAACCATCCATATGACGTGGCACCGTAATGTCCTTTACATAGATAGATCTGGTTGACTCTGTTCTTTTGGAAACCCATACCAACTCAATTATACATACATTTGTCTCTTTCTGAATTCAATATTTTGACATAATAATTGTACACAGAAAAAAAACAAAATCAAATATCTTCGTTATCTTCTTTCGGTTGTCCTTCATTCTGTCAATAATGTACTTCTACTAATAATAAGGAATATTGGGCAACGTCTAAAATAGTATGTTTTAAACAAAAAATAACTGCCCAATTGACAAACATTCAATAAAAGACCTAATGAGCTCTGCGACGATTTCTGATGAGATTTTGGAGATGGTCAGGGTTTCGACTACGGTTGGTTTAGATGAGGCTATGGTGGATGTTGTTGATAAAGGGCAACCCCCTAGGGACCCTCCAGAGATGAGTAAGACGTGTGCCATGAAAGTAAAAAGTTCAGGGTTTGGTGGTAGGATGCGTAATGTGGAGGCTTTGAATCCCGAATTTGTGAAATCTCGATGTAGTGCAATTCCCGGATGGTAAAGAAGGAGAACCTGAAATTACAATTGATAATAAAGTCCTTCATGCCATGTATGGTCTATGGAAGAATTGCTTGATTGTTAAATCTCTTGAGAAAAAGCTATTGATAGCTATCATGTCTAGTAAGTTGAGAGAATTGTGGAATCCGACTGGTTCGATGCATGTGACTGATTTACCACGTCAGTATTTTATGGTGTGTTTTGGGGATGAAGAGGAGTTTAGGTATGTGTTGTCTAGTGGTCTTTGGAAAGTATTTGGTAATTATTTGTTGGTCCAGACATGGTTTTCGAGCTTTGATCCTATGCACTTCAACATTGTTACCACTCCTGTCTGGGTCCGATTATCGAACATTCCACTTCATTACTATCATGAAACTATTTAGGAGACGATTGCGAAAGGATTAGGGAATCCAGTTAAGGTTGATATGAACACATTGAATTTCGAGACAAGGAGGTTTGCTCGGATTTATGTGGAAATTAACTTCAATAAGCCTTTAAAGGGTCGGTGAAAATTAATAGAGATCGTTACTTTGTTTTCTATGAAGGCTTTTCTTCATTCTTCTCATGGTGTGAAATCTTTGGGCATTTGGTGGGTAAATGCCTCATAGAACCAAAAAGTAATCCTTCCACTGGTGAGGAAGTGCTAGTACAACAAGTGATGGAAGTAGGACATGTTAACGTTGTGACGTGTTCACCAAGTCAACCGAGTGCTTTGGCTGTGTTGGCGCCTAAAGTGCTAGTTGTGAATGATGGTTATGAGGCTGTTCGGAAGCCAGCAAGACGATCAGTGGGCCGGTGACTAATTTGGTGGGCAAAGTTGGGGGTTTATCCAATGATGGTCAAAACTTAAGGCAGTCTCCGCGTAACCACATGAGGATTAATCAGATGCCCTCTAACAAATTTGCGAATTTAAATATTGAGGAAACTCCAGCTGAGATCACTCAAAAAGGAGATTCAAAAGTTTCTTGCACGCCTAATTCTAATTCACTCACTATGGCTTCTTCTGCTCTCGTGTTGTTAGAGAAAAGTGCTAATGGGTGCAGTTTTCAGCACAAGAGAAAAAGGCTTATGGGTCTAAGCCGAATAAACAGAAACCCAAACCGAAGAAGAGCACCTCTAGACCTGTCCTAGGTTTAATTTTTGGGTCACAGAGTGAGAAGATCGTGTTGTCAACAACAGGTAAACGGTTACGAACAGAGAATGATATTGGAGAATGCAGTGGAGCTCTTGTTCGTTTAGTTAAGAGTAGTCCAGGATTGAGTTCAGAGCATAAAGCTATAAATGGGGAGTCTTTGTCCTCTTCGAGCTTGGTCTGCAATAAAAAAAATGTTGAACCCTCGCGATTGCCTTTGGCGGAGGGGAGTGAGATGGTTTGGGTGCTCAATAATGAGCTTCCCCTGTACTTTTATTTATTCATCCACATTATTTTATTATGAATTGTATATTATGGAATTGTCGGGGGCTAATAAACCTAATTTTCAAAGATCCATTCAATACTTATTAAAGAAATTTAAAACATGTTTTTTAGCACTGTTTGAGACTCATGCAAGTAGGGACCAAGCTGGAAAGATTTGTGGGAGTCTTGAGTTTGATAAATCCTTCTGTTTTGATGCTAGAGGACATAGCGAAAGTATTTGGTTATTGTGGAAATATGTTTTTAGAGATGTGATGATTACTGAGTCTACGGATCAATATATTGCTGTATGTGTTTCTACACAGTTTGAGGAGCTTCTATTTGTTGTTATATACGCAGCTCCTACTGTTGAATGAAGATGAAATTTTTGGGGTTAACTCTCTAATCTAATTCAGGCTGCGATAGTTCTTATATTTATTGGAGGGGATTTTAACTCCATAGTTTGATTGGATGAACGTTCTCGTGGTAATGGGTTGTTATCGCATAATTTTTTGGAATTTGGGGATTGGATTAATTCTTTGGCTTTAATTGATATGGGTTTTAAGGGCTGCTAGTTTACATGGAAAGAGGGAGATTGGATGCTACCTTTCTAGCTAAACGATTGGCCATATGTTATGTTGCCCGCAAGCTCAACTGATGTGGCAAGAGGATTTTGTCTAGCATCTTCCTTTTCTTTCATCAGATCATGCCCTTTTATATATCCGGCTCTCTCTTCAACGTTCTTTGGACCGTAGGTGTCGGCCTTTCCGGTTGCCTGGTTGCAATATGAGAGTTTTAAAGACTTAGTAGCTACTTCTTGGAATCGAGATCTAAGAACACCAACCACTTTGAAACTGCTCTAGCAGAAGTTAGTAAGATGGAACCGGGAGGTTTTGGTAACATCTCGCACCAGAAGGAGAAACTCTTGCGTGATATTGAAGTTATCCAATCTCTTATTGACCAGAACCAATCCGATGAGCTTCTTGATCAGGATAGGGTTCTCTTAAAGATTTGGATACGTTTTTGGAACAAGAGGAGACTATGTGGTTCCAGAAGTCAAGAGATTGCAATGGGAGATCGTAACACTAAGTTTTTTCACACCTTGATTATGATGCAGCGTTAACGTAATCATATTGCAAGTTTGCGGAATGATGAAGGGGTTTGGGTTACAGATTCCATGGTTTCAGAGAATGCAGCTCGAAACTTTTATGAACATTTATATTATATGACTGACATCCCTCAAGCGATTGGACGGCTTTGCATCGTTATCTTATAGGGACAAGGTAGCCTTGTTAAAGCCTATCAGCTGATTTGGAGCGGGCTATGTGTATGATGGGGAAGTACAAAGCACCCAGACGAGATGGTTATCAACCGTCTTTTATTCGAATTGTTGAGAATTAGTTGGTGAATCTGTTTCCCAATTTGCTTTGCAATTTTTTGAGTCTGGTGTGTTACCTGAAGGAACAAATGATGCTTTGGTGGTGTTAATTCCAAAAGTTTTGAAGACCGAAAAGATGAATCAGTTTTGTCCTATTAGTCTTTGCAATTTTTTGTTTAAAACGATAACAAAGATGGTGATTGTGAGGTTGAAGAAAGTAATTTCGAAATTAGTTGGGCCTCCTTAATCAAGTTTTATCCTAGGAAGACTTAGTATTGATAATATTGTTATAGTCCAGGAAGCTTTTTATTCGATGAGGAGAAAACAAGGCAGGAGAGGTTGGATGCTGTTAAAGTTAGACTTGGAAAAAGCGTATGATTGGATAAGGTGGAACTTTCTATCGGATTCAATCCTTGCAGCAGGACTGCCCAGACGTTGGCATGATTGGATTATGAAATGTGTTACAGATCCATCAATGCATGTACTTTGGAATAAGGAAAAAATGTTACCTTTCAAACCAGCTCGGGGATTACAGCAAGAGGATTCTCTCTCACCATATATTTTTGTGCTTTGCTTGAAGTGACTTTGTTATATAATCAAGAAATTTATTGATGTGAAATAATGAAAAACGAATTAAATTATCGTGAACAGGTTCTTGTTTATCTCATATTTGCTTTGCAGATGACCTTATCCTCTTTGCTGAAGCTTTGGTTTGCCAAATTTGGGTAATTTGGATGATCTTGGAGTAGTTTTGTGAGGTGTCTAGTTAAAAAGTAAGTTTAGAGAAGTCTAAGATATTCTTCTCTAAGAATGTTGATAGAGATGTGACACAACAAATCACTGAAGCTAGTGGTATAAGCTCAACCATGGATTTGGGTAAGTACTTGGAGCTTCTGGTTCTCAAAAAACGGATTAACAAAGATACATTTAAAGAAACTTTGGAGATTGTTTCATCAAGACTTGCTGGTTGAAAAAGGCGATTTCTAATTCTAGTGGATCGTGTTACTTTAACTAATACGGTTTTAACTTCTATCTCAATGAGTGTAATCTCGCTTCCCTCCTTGACAATAAAGTCTCTTGAGAGACTTTCCCGTGACTTTATTTGGGTAGCTCTCTGGAAAGACAACGGCAACATCTGTTTTTGTTAGGTACTATACCTAAACCACGCTTGGAGGGAGGCCTCGGTATCCGCAAGTTGACAGAGATAAGTAGAACTCTTGTAGCTAAGGTGGGTTGGCGTTTTTTGCAGGATCAGCGCAGTCTATGGGCTAAAATTCTTCGCTCTAATATAAGTTTCATGATCTTACTAAAGTTAATTGGTCATGTAACGATTTGATTGGCTCCCCAGTCTGAAAAGTATTTGCAACGGTTTAAGGGAAGTTGTCTATCCTGGTTTGAAGTGGATCTTAGGTGATGGCAAATGGACTTGTTTTTGGTGAGATACGTGATTTGGACATAATTCCTTGATGGACATTGCTACAACTGAGATTTTGGTGTCTCTTGGTAACCTCCGAGCATGTGATTTATGGGAGGCTAGGGGGGATTGGAAGAAGGCAGAGATTGCTTCATGTGTTTCTGAATATACTAGATTACAAATCCCTACCATAGTTATTGATGATATCACAGGTGCCAGAGATAGAATTATTTAGAGTGATATCACAAATGGTACTTTCACAGTCGCTTCAGCATACGCCTTTTTAACACATGATTCCATGCCGAGCCCACAAGTACAGAGCTTGTACTCTCGCATTTCAAAGGCAGTTACTATCGAAAGATTCTGAGTCTTTATATGGCTTGTTGCCCAGCAAGTATTAATGACAAATGACAAGCGGAAGAGACGACACCTTAGCGACTCAAGCATATGTCGGGTTTGCATGGGTGGGGTTGAATCTATTATCCATGTCCTGCGTGATTGCCCTGATAAGTGGAGTATGGACTCGTTTAGTCTCTCATCGTAGCCTCCTTATTAGAATGGGTTTATTATAATTTGGGAAATCAGTAAGAGATTCACGGTTATCGATGGGCTACATGTTTTTCTTTGACTGTTTGGTGGAGATGGAAAAGGCAATGTGGTAATATTTTTGGATCGAATGGGCGATGTTGAGATAGAGTTCAATTCCTTAAGGATCTTAGCCGAGAGGTCTTCTCTGCGTACTTAAAACTTTGTGGGAAGGTTTCTAATAATACTCATGAGCTACGATCGGTGCAGTGGTGCCTCCCTGCGGACGGTTGAGTTGAATTAAATACACATGATGCTTCTAAAGGGAATCCGGAATTAGCTTTGGCTGGAGGTGTACTGAGGGATTGTACTGGTGAGTGGTGTGGAGATTTTGGTCTTAACATTGATATTTGTTCGGCCCATTTAGCTGAGCTATGGGGTGTTTATTATGGTCTCTATATTGCTTGGGAGAAAGAATATTCAAGGCTTGAAGTGGAGATTGATTCAGAGCTTGTGGTTGGTTTCTTAACCAAAGGGGATGAGATCCTAGTGCGTGTGTGCTATAACTTTCTTTCAAAAGACTGGTTAGTCTGAATTGTTCATGTGTATAGAGAGACTAATAGGATGGTTGATGGGTTAGCTAATTATACTCTCTTCTTTCTTTTAGGGTTTCAGTCTTCTTTCATTGAGGTTCCGGTTTGTGTTCATGAGATTATCGACGATGATGCTCACGGTTTTGTTAGCTTTCGGAACTTGGTTTTATAGTTTTAATTTAATTTGAATAAAGGCAGGGAACTTTTTCTTCCTGTTGTTCAACAAAAAAAAAATAGTATGTTTTAGACACAAATATATACTCTTTCATATCTAATTATTAACATGATTTTGTACTTAACTAGTACAAAAAAAAAAAAAGCTTGTACTTGACTTTATATATTCTCGCATTTGTCATTTGATATATTGCATATTGCATGTGCCACGTTGATATTACAGATAGACAACTTATCATCAAGGCAAATGAGACGATATATGATCACATCAAATACAGACATGTTGGCATGTTGCATTCATCACATGATACATTTCCATATCTCTCCAAATTTTCCTTCTACGTTGGATTTATCAATTATGGTTTAGCTTGATTTCACTCAATTAACAATATTAGTAACGTCTTAGGATACTTAAAACAAGATTTCAGAAGTACTTTTCAATTCAATATTAGTAACGGCTCCTGTGAATCTCCACTCTTCTATCCGGGTTCAGTTTACAATCTTGAAGTGATTTCCTTGGAGCTCGAACTGGAGCTTTCCTGGTCGTGAGATTGCGACCTGTGACTGACTATTTCCGGTTTGACTACTGATCTGAAATCAGGACAAACCTCAGGTTCCACTGTGTGAACATGAGTAATCACAAATTGGTTCCTATTTTCTCATGCGGGAAACGAGAGATGACAGAATGCTGTTGCTGTTTCACATTCCTTAAAAGAAGTAACGATATAAACATCTCATAGAATGCGTGTTCCTTCGAAAACTAGTTGGGTTATATAAAATTACACATTGATGAGGTTTCAGGAGATCATGTTTTATTACCACCACCTAACGTCTCTAAGCAACTGCTAAGATTAAAAATCTATAACATCAAATTCAACATTAAAACAAGCATATCTAAGTTTTAATTGGCCCCTATCAGCGACTAATTTTAATAGCTTGTGCTCAGATTAAGGAAGCTCGGAGACAATGTGGGTGATATACACAACGAATTGCATGTATAAGCTTTCTTCTTGGCCCAACGGCTAAAGCACCCATATGCTTAAGCTTCTCCATTGTCAAGTTAGCCATCTGAAACTTACTCATTCTCTGTCCTCTCAACAGCCTTTCAAACTCTCTCCCCAATCCTATTGATCCAACCCATTCGTTCAGTCCTCCCGCTTTCTCAACCTTCCTCTCCAGATTCAACACTATCAGCTTCTCGTTATCCATCACAACAGAGCTGCACATCACTCTAGGAAACCTTATGGGCTTGTGACCCATAAGGCTCCTACGAATCTCAACTCTTCTTTCCGGGTTCGTTCTAAAATCTTGAAGTGATCTCCTTGGAGCCGGAGCTGGAGCTTTCCTGGTTGTGCGATTGCGACCTGTGACTATCTCCGGTTTATCTACTGAAGTGAAATCAGGACAGGCCTCAGGTTCCACTGTGTGAACATGAGTATCCGGAACTAGGTCTCTCGACTCAGCTTGTGATTGAGAAGCTACAGGTATCTGCAAAGTGAAATCTTCAGTTCCAGGAAGGGCAGGCCCTATTGCTTGAACAAGAGTAGTTTCGTGCGTATCCGAAATGCTGACTGTTAACTCAGCTTGTGACTGAGAAGAGGCAGCCTTCTGCGAAGTGCAATATATAGGTCCAGGAATAGAAAGCACCACTGTGTGAACAAGACCACTACCTTGGTGCGAATCCAATCTCAACTCAGCTTGTGATTGAGAAGTTGCAGGCTTCTGCATATTGTATTGTTCAGGTAGAGGAAGAGAAGGCACCACTGTGTGTATATGAGTAGATTCACGCGTATCGACAGTAAAGTCTCTTAACTCAGTTTGTGACTGACTAGTTGCAGGCTTCTGCAAAGTTAAATATTCAGTTACCGGGAGAGAAGGCACCACTGCATGGAGAGGACTAGTATCGTGTGTATTCACAATACCATCTATAAACTCGACTTGTGATTTAAAAGTTTCAGGCTTCTGCAAAATTTCTTCAGGTACAGGTAGAGAAGGCAGCACAGTTTGAACAGGAGTAGTCTCCTGTGTATCTGGAGTAATGTCTCTAAACTCGGCTTGTGATTGAGTAGTTTCAGGCTTCGGCAATATGAAACTTTCAGGCAGAGGAAGGGAAGGCACTACAGTGTGAACTAAAGTACTTTCTTGCGTATCCACTATGTTGTCTCTTAACTCAGCTTTTGATTGAGAAGTTGTTGCAGGTTTCTCCAAAGTGAAAGGTTCAGTTACTGGAAGAGAAGGCAATATAATGATGACTCTCTGCTTCTTAACAAAGACCCAACCGTCTTCTTCTCCATCAAAACCCAACTTGGAATGACCAATCTTGCTCGGTTCCAATTGTTTCGGCCTTTGCCTTGCCATTATACCTGAGATCTCAAAACAAAGTTAAGCTAACGATTCCATGTATTCACATCTGCTAAAAATTCTTCGGAAGAAGCCATAGAATAATGGAGAACAATGCTTTAAAAGAAACAATCACAATAAGAAGAAGCCTATCACAGTAGCGCAAACGATCGATAATTTGTATCAAAATATATTTCTTAACTTGTATTTTTTTTGTATAAATCGGAGTAACAACACAATTTCATGATAGGGGTGAAGAAATTACAATCAAATATAAGACTAACCGAGTATATTAGCGACGTTCGAAAGAGCGGAACAAACCCTAGATTTCAAAATCTTTCTCAGCAAAGAGAAACAGAGAGAGTGGGGAAAAATATCAGGACGCTTTGTGATGCAGAAGTGCCAAAACTAAAGCTTGAAGGTATAACGTCAACGGGTCTTACCTTTGAGCTTCTTCGAGGGGTGACGACGAATATCTCTGAGCTCTTTCTCTGATCAGAACAAATCTCTTTTAATTTGTTAATTTTGTCTACAAATCAATGTCCAAAAGTTAACTACGATTAATTAATTAAATGGAGAAGGATTGGGTTGGCTTCGGCATTATCCGACATCCGAACCAAAATGTCTGATATCGAACAGAACCAAAATAGATTAAATACCTCAAATGGGAGTACATGTACCCAAACTCTATGAACCAAAACCAGAAGGTACCCGAAATACATGAAATGAAATGTTACAGTATATTTAAAAATAATATTTATATATATACTTTTTTTGGTGAAATATATATGTATACTTTTATTTACATAAACATTCAAAATTGTAACTATAAATCTAAATATACTAATTAATTTAGAATCAGAGTAATTACAAAACCTAAAATATTACTCCCTCCATTTTCAAATTATAGGATGTTTAAAGTTTTTTATTTTGTTTCAATTTATAAGATGTTTTGCACAAATCTATGCAAAACTTAATGAATTTGATAGTTTTTGACCTTTAATATTCTGTCGTATAATTTATGATTAGTTAGATTATTTTAAAATAAAATATAAAATATTTTCAAAAACTAATAAATGATTTTTCTTAATAATTGTGCTTTTCTAGAACATCTTATAATTTGAAACGGAGAGAGTAAATTTTTAGTTAAATTATGAGTTTTAAGATTTAAAAATAAAATTAAAAAATTTAAATTAAAAAATTAATAAAACTTTAGGATACTCGAATTCAGACCAAACCCAAACCAAATCCAACATGAAATAGGGTATTTTCTAAGAACGGGACTTTATTCGGAACCAAAATTTACCAAACTGAATCCAACCTAAGATTTAATTTATATGACTGAATGTGGAATGTGGTTGAATTTTTGATTTATTTTAAATAAAATATGGCTAATAAGTTAAAATCAAATGGTAATATAGGAATTTTGCAGAATTTGGTGAAATCTAAAAATATTAGTTTAATAAAAAAAACATTGTGCCTCAACAAAAGTTTAATTTAAAATTAAGTTATTGAAAATTTTAACTAATACTTATAGGTTAAATAATAATAATAATAAAGAATATTATATAAAATTAAACCTCCATAAACCTATAAATTTGAAGTAAACTCAAGTTGAAATACAATAAGTCAAAATAAACTAGAATTGACAAAATAGTCAAATAGTACCTAGATTCATATACATGAAAAATCAAATCCTAACATGAGTCATATTAAAGCTTTTTGACTTCTACTGAGAGCAAAGTCCTTACTTACCAGACCGGGCTACTTGAATAGCNGCCCAAGAGCCGAACCTGTTCGTGGAAGAAGAGTTATTAGGAGTGGATGCTACTGGAAAGGAATTTAATGGGGTATCCAACATACATAAAATACAATTATATACGGGAAAACTGCCAAAAAACATGTGAACTTGCAAAATCTGGTTGATTTAACTATGAACTTTGAACTCAGTCAATTAAACTACCAATTTGATGTTGACCTTAAACAAACACTAAAGTTTGGGTTGACTCGTCTAATTGAACATTCCGAAAATACCAAATTTAAAATTTTTCAAAATTCGAAAGCCAAACTAATTTTTCAAAGTTCGATTCAGTTCTTATCTTCATTTTAACCCTTAAGTTTGTTTTTTTTTACATTCTTTCAAGAACGAGCTCAAATTTGAGTTTAATTAACACATATATCCATAAGTTTGAAGCTCAAATTTGAACTTATTTTTGAAAGAAAAGAGAAAAGCAAGCTTAGGGGTTCTTTAAAATGAAGATAACAATTGAATCGAACTTTGAAAAATCGGTTTGGCTTTCGAATTTTGAGAAATTTTAAAATTGGGATTTTCGGAATGTTCAATTGGCCGAGTCAACCCAAACTTTAGTGTTTGTTTAAGGTCAACATCAAATTGGTAATTTAATTGACGGAGTTCAAAATTCATAGTTAAATCAACCAGGTTTTGCAAGTTCACATATTTATTGGCAGTTTTCACAATTATATACCTAAAATTTATTGTAATTACTAAAAATTTAATATTTAAATGTAATTTATTATTATTATTCATTTTGGAACGAAACAACAAAAAATCCAACATATTCAAATATTTATTTGAATTCTGAATTTGATTAGAATTTTTGTTATTATTTAATTTTAGTTGTTTTTTTTCCATTGGAAACCTTTCATGATCAAGCAAAGGAATTCAAATGCACTCTCGATTCTTATGGAGTTGCATCATGTCAAAGAGTAGGCGTAGACAAATGGGCCATAACTTTTGGGTCAAATGTTGATTAGATTTCAATATCCAGCATTTAAAGCATCACTGGCATTAGTCAAACTGGAGGAACAAGATCTTATTTAGGTCTCCTAAGTATTTCAGTAGATCTAAACTGAAATATTGAAGTACATTAAAAACAAATTAAAATCTCGGATGTCTGGTTGGTTCTTTTGGATTGTCCTTAGGACGGAAAGAGATCATTTTTGAAAGCAATTTTTTTAATTATATCAGTGCATGCTATGCCCTATTTCTGCTTGCTAAAATCTGCTTGCAAAACCTTTTCTGCTGCAATGTCTGATATTTGGTAGAAACTCTGAACAAATCCACTAGAGAATTTGGAAAAAAATGTGTCTTCTAAAAAACAAATGAGGAATGAGATTTAGAGTCTTGGAGTATTTTAGTCAAGCTCTTTTAGCTAAGAAAGTATGGAGAATTCTCCAATATGCAAATAGCAACTTGGCGAAACTGCTGAAATATAAGTATTACAAGAACAAACTATTTGTTAAGGCTTCTGTGAGGACTCGGCGCTCTTTTGGATGGAGGAATTTAATACATGACAGAGCTATTTTAACTAAAGGTTTGAATAGATGAATATACAAAGGTAGGAATAAAAAAATTTGTATTAATTTATGGATCAAAGATATTGAGATGTGAGCACCTTGGAGGAAAAACAGATTCATTGATGTTAATCTAAAAGTGAGCTCTTTGGTTGATCAGAGCGTAAATAAATAGACTATCAGACGTTAAACTATCATTTCTTGCATACAGATATCAAGTTGAACATGAAAAAGAGACTCATCCCTCTTGATGTGGAGATATGAGAAAAATGGAGATTCTTGTTCAAATCTAGCTATGAAAAAGCTTTTAGAGATGACAATGTGCAGATAATTGTTGAAGCCTCTCAGCTTCCGTCTACCACAGAGTTAAAGGAACATGTTTGGTCACTTAAGGCTCCTCCCAAAATCAAGATTTTCTAGTGGAAAGCATTGTCATCTTGTATGCCAGTTTCAGATCAATGTTGATAATCATTGTCAGATTTGTGATTATGATGAAGAAACTCATAGTCATGTTCTCTTTGTTTGTACCATTGCAAGGCAAATTTGTGTATTATTCGGGATTCCTCACCTGCAAGGAGGTTTTAATACTAGATCTTTACCTTCTAATGTGCATTATTTGTTATAGAAGTGTAAAGATCTCTCCATTCATGAAGAAAACAAAGCTACGGTTCCATGAATACTGTGGACTTTGTGGAAGAACAAAAATGCATATTTCTTCAATGGAGACTCCTTCCTTGCCACCGATTCATTCGGTAAAATCAGACAAGATACAAGGTATTGGATTAAAGGTCAAATCGTCTATAACCAGACTAAAATATAGAGCCAACTGAGCAAGTTAGAAAGGATGTGAAATGGAATCTTCCTTCGAACCAATAGGTTAAATGTAATGTAAGTCATGCTTTGGGGAAAAGAAACAAGCTTGGAGGAGCATCTTGGGTTTTAAGAAACTCCATAGGAAAAATTCTTATTCATGCTAGAAGAGTTTTTAGTCAAGTTGATAACATCATTGATATCAAGTTTGGATATTGCTCGTATATTGGTTGAAGTCAATCTGGATAAAGCTCTTTCCTCCTCTCTTCATGTAGCTGAGGGTTTATTTCCTGCTTCTCAGATTCAGATTTCATACCCATGGCTTCCTCCTAGGTATGAATCTTGTTTTTTTCTGGGGACATTTGACTAAAGTCTGTTCTCGGTCTGATATTGTTCCAATTTCAAAAGGTCCATTGCGCCCTGAGGCTATCTCTTCTTCAGAATCTGGCCTTTTGAACATTACTAATCCTGAGCCTGTTCTAGATCTTCATATCAATACCTTAAATACTTGTATCCCTGTTCCTAAGGTTGTTTCCAAAGTAGATGTCCTAATTCCTAATTCTAAAGATCAATTGACCTTGCGTTCACCTTGGGAATCTGATGATGGTTCCATGTCTTCTGACTGGACCACCATCAGAAAGCCAGGTCAAATTTCTCCAAAGCCTGTGAATACTGGTTGTTCTTCCAAACCTCCTCTTAATCCTTCTTCTATTTCAGGTTCTCCATCTCGTTTTTAGGTTTTAGAAAGCCTCCTTGAAAAGGGTGAAGTTCTTATTCTGGATAATGTGGCTAGTCATGATACCTCTTTGAAGTCTAGAGTTCATGTTGCGGTTGTTCTCGATGTATCTCCTTCGAATACTCAGGAACTAATGCAGAAGTCTCTTGTAGTTTCAAATCTGGATATGTCTCGCATAGTTGATTCTCGACCTAAAGTCAAGGAAGCTTCCAGGAAGTCTTCACGTACCCCTATTGCCAAATCATTGGAATTTCCAGCTACAATTGCTCCTAATATTTTTAAGAAAGCTTCCTTGAGGAAGCATTGATTTTTTTTGGATGGAATATGCGTAGATTTAATAAACTACACAAGAATAATATTGTTCATCAATGGATCAAAGACATTAAGCCTGCATTTGGTTGTCGTGTTGAAACTTGTGTTCTAGAACCTAATTGTTTGTCAATCATGCAATCGGTTTTTCCTGGCTGGCAGATCATTACTAATTATGATCATCATCATCTTGGTCGTATTTGGTTTTGTTTTTCTTCAAAGGTCCAGGTTTATCTTCTCTTTAAATCGGCTCAGCATATTACTATTAAGATCACGGTTGTTGCTTCTGGGATTTCTTTTCTCTGCATTTCAATTTATGCCTTAAATTTTATGGCTGATCGTCAATTATTGTGGCGGGATTTACTTGAGCTTAAGGTTCGTACTTCCCATTTTTCATTTCCATGGGTTCTTTTGGGCGAATTTAATGTGTCTCTCTCTGCCTCTGAGCACTCTAATCCAACTGCCTCTCTCTAGCAATCAGGGAATGAATCAGTTTCAAGACTTTGTGCATTCCTAATATTTTGGATCTCTCTTTTTTTTGGCTTTCTTCTTACTTGGTGTAATAAAAGGGAAGCCAACCTTGTTGCTAAAAAGCTGGACCGTGTGATTCTCAACTCTTCTTGGTTATCCATATTTCCTCATTCATATGCCTTATTTGACTCGGGTGGAATCTCTGATCACTCTTGCTATGTGGTTCATCTTTCAACACCTGTCTTTGGGAATTGTAAGCCTTTCCACTAATTTAACTTTCTGTCTGTTCATGACCAGCTCTTAAATCTGGTTAGGGATTCTTGGTCGGCTACTCCTTCTCTCTTTCACTCTCGTGTTGTGTTGCATCTGTTTTATCGGAAGCTCAAGAAGCTTAAATCAGTTTTACGTGAGCTCAATTGAACTTGTTTTGGTAATATGCTTATTCGCACTAAGGAAGATTTTTTAGACCTTTGTAAAGCTCAAGAATTGGCTCTGCTAAACCCTGCTAGTTCTGATTTTGCTTCAGTTTCTGCTGCTTCTACTTGTTGGCACTATTTAGCCTACATTGAAGAACAATTCTTCAAGCAAAAGTCGAGGATTAAATTTTTAAAGGAAGGGGATAGTAATAGAACTTTTTATCGTCGAACCATTCAATCTCATGCTCATCGTAACGCCATTAGATGCATTCAATCTGATTCAGGATTCTCTCTCACGGATCTAAGGGATATCAAGCATGAAGTTCTGAGTTATTTTTCTTCTTTTCTGCACCAAGAACAGCAAGTCGTGATTCCAGTGTTAAATGATCTAATTGATTTTAGATGCTCTTCTACTACTGCTTCTGCCCTTGTTGTGAATGTTACTGCTTTAGAAATTCAGTCGGTTATTTTCTCTATGCCTACTAACAAGGCGCCTAGCCTAGATGGTTTCCCTACTGAATTTTATAAGTCTGCCTGGTCTGTTGTTGGACAAGATTTCATCGTTGCTATCCAGTCTTTCTTCCTTTATAATTTTCTACCAACTGAGGTTAATGTTACTGCTCTGACGCTTATTCTGAAATGCCCTGATCATTTAACCATGAGGGATTTTCGTCCTATTGCATGCTGCAATCTTCAATATAAAGTAATATCCAAGATTCTAGCTAACCGTCTAAAATCCATTCTACCGGACGCTATTAATTCTAATCAGATTGCGTTTATCAGAGAGAGATTGCTGCTTGAGAATGTGCTTTTGGCTACTAAGTTAGTTAAGAACTATCATAAGTCTTCTATCTCTCCTTACTGTGCAATCAATTTTGATATAGCTAAGGCTTTTGATACCGTCAACTAGCAGTTTATAGTTGCTGTGTTTCAAGCCATGAATCTCCCTGATGTGTTCATCAATTGGATTTACTTATGTATATCGACTGCTTCTTTTTCAGTATTTGTTAATGGCGAACTAGAAGGTTTTTTCTCAAGTAATCGTGGGATCGGATACGAGTGTTCGCTATCACCATACATCTATGTTGTGATTAATAATGTTCACTCTAAGCTTCTAAATCAGGCAGCTGATTAAGGGCTTTTTGGTTATCATCCTCTTTGTAAGGATTTAAAGCTAACTCACCTCAATTTCGCAGACGATATACTGGTATTCTCGGATGGATCCTCTCAATCTCTTCATGGTATTCTTGGGGTTATGCAAAGGTTTAGTGCTATGTTTGGCCTTATGATCAATCTTGGCAAATCTTCCATTTATGCAGCTGGTCGGGATTCTTCTTCTCTAATTTCTGCTTTTTCAGTTGTTGGTATTGCAACTGGCACACTTCCAATGAAATAATTAGGCTTACCTCTTACCACCAAGGTATTGTCTAGATCAGAGTATGATCCTCTCCTTTCTAAAATCAAATTGAAAATGACATATTGGGCTTCTCAAACTCTTTCGTATGCTGAGAGATTGCAATTGATAAAATCGGTTATCTCCAGCATTGTGAACTTTTGGTATGCCTCATTTCAGTTACCTAATACTTGTCTTGATGTTATTGAGAGTCTTTGCTCTGCTTTTTTATGGTCTGGCTCCCCAAACATTATTACTAAGGCTAAAGTGAAGTGGTCGGATCTTTGTTTCCCGTATGATGAAGGAGAACTAAGTCTTTGATCTTTGCGAGTTACTTCTAAGATCTTTGCTTTGCATTTAATTTGGAGACTGCATTCTGCTTTCAAATCTTTATGGGTGGATTGGATAAAGAGATATCTCCTCCGTAATGGGTCATTTTGGGATGCTCCTTCATCTTTGTATGGTTTATGGGTTTGGAGGAGACTTCTTAAGCTGCATAATACAGCTTATCCTCTTATGACAGTTCAAATTAAATCAGGTTCAAATACCTTTTTTTGGTTTGATAATTGTTGTGGTGTTGAAAAATTGTTGGATTTTGCTGGAGAATCTGGTCCTAACTATTTTAGAATTTCTCATGATGCTTTTGTAGCTAAAGCACTCTCTATTCTGCCATCTATTCATAGGTCAGTTCATAGACGGTTTCAACATGTTTTAGATGTTATTGACATCTCGCTGCATCCTGATCAATTGCTTGGTAATGATCTCTTCTTTTGGAATCATTTTGGAGTTTTGAAAGATTACTTCTCTTTATCGGCTACTTGGAATCATCTCCGCCAGCACAAACCCAAGGTCCCTTGGTTCTCTCTTGTTTGGTTTTCTCAAAATATTCCTCGTCATTCTTTCATCTGTTAGTTAGCTATTCAAAACAAGTTCTCAACTCGAATTAGAATGCGTTTTTGGGGTTTGATTCAGGGTTGTGTACTATGTGGAGAGCATGATGAATCTAGAGAGCATTTTTTCTTCACTTGTCCATACAATTTTTTGATTTGGATAAATATGCGTGGTCATCTTCTTGGTTCTAGCATTACTCCTGATTGGAATGACACTTTAGCAGACTTGCTTAGCTCTCGATTTTCTCGCCTTGATTTCATTATTATCCGGGTAGCTTTTCAGATCACCATTTATCATGTTTGAAGGGAGAGAAATTTCAGAGTTCATAATGATCCTTGGGTCTCATATGCTTCTTTATCGAGGTTTATTGACAAACAAATTAGAAATATGATTTCTTCTCTTCAACTTTGTAGATTTTCTGGTTGAACTCTTCAACGTTGGTTTGGAATTTATATGTCTTAGTTCTTTATTTTAAGCCAAGTTTTTTTTTTTCCTCTCTTTCTCTATTTCATTATGTACATAAAATCTCTGTTTTGATCCTTTTTGTTGATTAATAATTTTGACATTAAAAAATAAAATAAAAGATGAATATCAATGTTAACTATATATATAAATTTATTGAGGACATGCCGCCACGAACTTTATTTTTGGAGGTAAATGACAACTTACTTAATAAAATCTCAGCCGTTAATCTGATCAAATACATTCATCCTGAACGTTGATTAAGCATTGTCTCCTCGTTTATACCAAAAATAGACTCTGACAACCATCGCAACACTAGACAGACCATGAGCCTCCCTGAAAACCTTTCTTCGCCGTTTTTTTTAGCAAAACAAAACAAAACCAAAATTCAATTTCCTGCGCCAAATTTACCAAAAACCAAAATTCAGAAAAGCTAACAGATTTTTTAGAGTTTCAAAAATCAAACAATTTAATTAACTTTTTTTTTTAACACAATTTGATTGATATATTCATTACGAAATTACATTTTTGTTTATGTTTTTTTCCTTTTTGGTTTATGGGAACAAATAACGAGGAGTGCGCAGAGAAATTGTTTTTGGTTTCTGTTCTTCTGTTTCGTGGAGGAGAAATAATTTCGTTTCGTTAGCTTCTTCAAATTTTCTGGGTGGCTAAAGGGTGAGGCCATTTCAATTTGCATTTTTGGATATGTTTTCTCTCTTTTCCGATTGTGATTTCACGATTTGATTAGAGCTTCGTTTTGTTTTGTTTTGTTTTGTTCGTTCATCTCTTGGTGAATTCCGCAGAATTGGCTTCAACAAAGCAGCACCTGTTGTTTAGGAATTCTTCTAATGATGTATCTCATTCAATATGTAGGGCTTAGTGCGGTTTAGGTCTCTGTTTCTGGATTGTTTGTGAGAATCTTGGAATTGGAAGATTGGATACGTTATATTATAATTGACTGGAATTAGGAATGGAGTCTCCGATCAAATGTTGTGACTGTGGATGCGATTGTTCCTCAGGTTCCTGGAGTCGATCTGTAAAGAGAAGACACGAAGAATTAGAGAACGTGAAACGATTCTCTATACCGGAGCTGGACGATATAGATATGTTTTCTAATCCCAAAGTCCATATAGAGAACGAATGCGAATTACTACGTGAGACTGTTAGCATCCAACAGCAATCGATTCAGGATTTGTATGATGAACTCGAGAAAGAGAGGAATGCTTCATCAACAGCTGCAGATGAAGCAATGTCTATGATACAGAGGCTGCAGACTGAGAAAGCTGATATTCAGATGGAATTGCGACAGTTCCAACTTTATGTTAAGGAAAAGATGGAACATGACCAACAAGAGATTATAACATTGGAAGATGTCATCTATCAGAGGGATCAGACGATTCAGGCTCTTACATTTGAAACTCATGCTTATAAGCATAGAATGATGAGTTACGGGCTCACTGAAGCAGAAGCTGATGGTAAGAAGAGCTTGTTAAGTCGTAACCCGAGCATGGTTGACACTAATTCCGAATATGACTTCCCTACCTATGACTATCCTCCTCTTAAGTGCAATACAAATGTGAACCAAGATCCTTTGGAGGCTGATATCTATGTTGCAGATGATGAAAACTACCCACCAGCTGATTCGCCTTGTGGGCGAGAACATTTAAAGACTTTAGATAGAAGACTCAGCCAGATGGAGAAATATCCTAGCTTCAGTCAGTTAAATGGTGCTTTCCCGAGTGCAAGAGGGAGAGATGTCTCCGAAAAAGCAATGGTTGGTCAGAGTCCTAGGCGTCAAAGACATACAAGGAGGACTTCCCCCGCTGGTTCCAGTTCACACTTGAAAGCATCTAAAGAACTAAGACCTGATGTTTTCGTTGATTCCCCGAGGTCCGAAAGATGCTACACTAAGAATGTGGAGAACGTCTCGTATACAGAGTATAATAATGCTAAAGACGACTCATCTGAAATAGGAGATGACATGAGTGATAGAGTCTATACCATTGATTCTGTCCATCATAGCAGTGTGTCTCATAGTGGTGTAACTGAGCAGAAACTTGAGGATAGCACTTTTGATGGCAATGTGGGGTTCCAGAGAGAACAAACGGAACCTGGTGATCCTGATATAACGAAACTCTACATGAGGCTTCAAGCACTGGAGGCTGACAGGGAATCAATGAAACAGGCGCTTATCTCTATGAGGACCGATAAGGCTCAAATGGTACTATTGGAAAAGATTGCGCAACATTGGTCAAAGGAAATTGTTCCACAAGGGCGATTGCCTCTACGTAAAGCATCCACTGCTGGACCATTGTCCTTCACGCCGGTCTTTAAGGTGAGTTTGCTCTCTTAAATCCCAAATTCTTAGGTTGTTATCACAAAACTTACTGCTTTGAAGCAACTTCTTCTGTGTATTATCTTCTACTTTATCTCACTCTCTTAACACTTGTTCGTTTGATTACTATTCCTTTGTAGTGGATCACATCTTTTGTTTCGTGGAGAAGAAAGGCTCGTCGAAGCAAGTAAGTAGTCTGTAATAAACTCCATGTTCGACATTTTACTGCACACATTGTTCCAAATTGAAATCTGTTTGAGATTCAAAACATTGAACCAAAGAGGAAAGTAATCGAATATGTCAATATTTTGAAACCATTAGCCTTTAGCACTAGAATCTCTTCCTAAAAATATTCACAAGTAGAATGTGTAAAACAACTTACACTAATCTCTGTTCCAATGGAAATATATACAGGTACATGTTTGGGATGTCAACAAAGAAAATCGGCCTGCAAATACTACTAGAAAAAGTCCCTCGGTCACGGAAATGGCGATGTCTCAGGAGCACGCAACTGTGAAACAGATCCTTTCAAGCAAACCCAATCACTCTCCAGACTCCAGAATCTGAAGTACATAATGTCAGATACTAATGGTTTGGATTTGGAGGTAAAATAAACGTTGTGTGCATTTCTCCAATCTCGTTCTTGGGGGTTGCATAGAAAACGTTTTTGCTGTCACCCCAAATATTTCAACTGTTGTATGAAGAATGAGATCGAAGAATGATTTAAAGGAGATGCTATACAATCTTTGTATGGTTCCTAACATGAATTATTTCATTTGTTTTTTCCATAGTTTGGTGATCGAATCATCATCATAAGGTTTTGATATAATGAAACAACAAAACTAAAGCCACAAAGATCATTGTTTACTATTCAAACCTTAATTAAAAGAAAAGTATATCGTACAAAGAGGAAGATCAGAACGTTATTCCTAGAATTTCAAATTTGAACATCCGTAAAAATAGGTCAAGATATTGTCCCATGAATAAGAATATGATATTTTGCGCCTGCGTCTTTGATTATTCCAAATTGCAAATTCATAACATGTTTATAATTGTATCTCATAGTTTATGGTTGACTATAGCTTTATGGTATACCAAAAAAAAAACAGATTGCATTTCAGAATGTTCCATACAACTAACGTCGCCATCATATGATTAGGGGTGTTAATTAGGGTCGAGAACCCGCGTGTTGCATCTAATCTGTACTATTATGGATTAGGTTCGGGTTTAAGTTATTGTAACCTAAAAACAGTAGACATTACGGGTTGGTCCACTATAGTCTAAAGATATTGCGGGATAAATCTATACGGACAATGACTAACCCGCATATTAGAACAATGTTTAATTTAATAGTCCGTAAAATATTTAAATCTTTATTTTACTTTTAAAAAATTTCAAAATGTTTAATTTATTTTTCGCTCCAATATTTAGTTTTATATACATGTTTTTTATGTCCATTTTAATTAAAACTAGATTTATAGCCACGCTATAGCATGAAATTTGGTTATTTTTTTTAATCCGTGTTTATTAGTTTTTAGACATATGTTGATATTTTTAATATTGTTTTAAAGGCCCAAAAATCAAACCGAAATCAACCTAAACTAGAGGAACCGAACCCGGAAAGATACCCCAATGAGTCTTAAATTATGTGATTGAATAACCGAATTCAAACCGGAACCAGATCAAGAACCAAATTTTAGTTTTTCTATTAATCTTTTTAAATTATTATTTTTATAATAGAATACTCAAACCCGAACTCGATCTTTACCGTACCAAACTTTATCCAAAAATTAAAAATTATTGAATAAGTCTTAAACCAAAATACCGAATTGGATAAACCGAACCCGACAAAATACCGAATTGAATGAACCGAACCCAAAAATTTCCAGAATATGTCCTAAATCTATGTAAAGGAAAAATCAAATTCAAACCCGAACCGAAACCAAACCAATAACCAAATTTGCAACCGATACGTTTTTATTAAATTTTAGGTTTTTTGTATTAAATCTTTATTAAATATAAATTTTTATATAAAAATATAGAACAAAAACCACATTACACCTATTTTTAAGGGTTCTTTTGAACCATATGTTAATTTTATTATATAGTTTGTTCCACGTCAAAAATAAAAGTGTCTCCCACATTAGTATACAAGATATTGTTTATTTTTTTTAGTTTTTTTATTTTTTTGGTCAATTTTCCAATATTCATAAGATGGTTCGAGTTATAAAAATATTGGGTCAATGAACCAGACTATCTTCTGGGTCACCGAGTCATTGGGTCAACCGCGGATCAACCGCGGTTCAAAATATTAATAAGAAATTTTTTTGTCAACTTAACTAAATTTATATCAAGAAGCAATCCAAAGGAGGGGAACATTGTTTACATAGGCTTGATCCCTAGATAAACCTCTAACGCTTCGAGCAAGGGTATCCGCTTTGTAGTTGAGAGCGCGCAGTATCCATCCCAGTGAACATAAACAAAAAGAGTTTTGGAGTCTTGTAAAATCCTCTAGGTAAGGTTGGAAGGCTGGCCATTTGGAAGGATCTTCTGTCATCTTATAACTAGATTGCTGCAGTCGACGAAAAACTCCACTTCTGTAACCCAAAATCAGACAACATTGTCATTGCACATAGTAGCGCCTCGAATTCAGAGTGTAATGGTGATAGACTTCTTCTAATACAGAGCCCCCATGTTCAACCCTCCTTCCCCAAATGACAAAAAGTACCATCCTAAACATGTATAAAGATCTGAATCTTTCCAAGATGCGTTGACCATACATCTATACCCTGTGAAAATCGGATTTACAGATATAGGTCTAAACAATAAGGTATTATTGACATTTGTAACTGTCCCAGACAATTGCAAATTTCCATTATTTTCCTTATGGGCCATAAACCAACCTTCAGCTTCAGCTTCTGCTTCTCTGATACTTATTTGAGGATCCTTTTCCTTATTTTTAAAAATCTTGTCATTTCTTGTTTTCTAAAGGTTCCATAGAATCCAGAGGAAAACATGTGTTATTCACCTGGTTTGGTAAGCGCCAAAAAAGATAATCAAAATTCGTGAAAAGTGATCCACATAAAAAATTCGAACTAGTTGGGATTTTGGACAAAGCCCAAGTTTGGATCGCTGGGGGACATTCAAGAAGCATATTATAGTGCTTTTATAATTGTCATAACCTCTCAATTAGTATGATATTGTCCTCTTTGGGCCACAGTGACAAAGCCCTCAAGGTTTTCCTTATTGGGCTATTTCCCAAAAGGCCTTATATTAATTGGAGAATCCTTTGACTTATATATTAGACACTCCTTGTCTAAACTTTCGATATGGGACTTGGATTGATATCCCAACACTCCCCCCCAAACCAAGGACCACAACATCCTGTGACCTCCCCTCGAGTAAAACATCTTGATACCTCTTGTACCGTTGTAATCACTTAACGGAACACGCCGCCTAACCTTCTGCTCTGTTAGGTAGACTTTTAACACAAGTTACCAGCATCCCATGAATTGCGAGCTTATGCTAAGAATTCTTCTGCACACCGAACCTCCATTCAACACCCACTTCTCCAGGTTCTCCTCTCGAACCATGGCCTCTGATACCAATGATAGTGCTTTTGTAATTGTCATAACCTCTCAATTAGTATGATATTGTCCTCTTTGGGCCCACAGTGGAAAAGCCCTTAAGGTTTTCCTTATCGATGATTACTCAAGGAAGTTGTGGGTATTTTTTCTGAGGACCAAAGATGAGGCATTTCAGAAATTCAAAGATTGGAAGCAGGTTGTTAAAAATCAGATGTGAAGGAAAATTAAATGCTTAAGGACTAACAATGGATTGGAGTTTTGTAACTCCAAATTTGATGAGTTGTGCAAAGAAGCTGCAATAACCTTCTTTGAGCAACACATCCATGCTCTTTTGACTCACATGTCCTAATCTAGAATGCCAAATTTGTGTCATGTTGTCTTCATACATGGCTGTTGCAGCTTCTCCTTTTACTACAACTCCCTCTAGATAATACAACCCGTCTTGATACTTTCCTGAGATCACCTTCTTTCCATCATTATAGAACTGAACTTTGAAGTCTTTTCCCTCATATTTACATCCATGTTTCTCTAGCTGACCATATGATATGAGGTTTCTTCCCATGGATGGGACATATCTAACTTCTGTTAGAATAACTACTGAGTTATCTGGATTGATAATTTGAATCTTTCCAATCCCCTTTATCTCACTTTGTGTCATATTTTCCATCAGAATACTACCTCCATCTAACTCTTGTAAGTCAAACAATGAATCCTTAGCAAACATGATGTGAAAACTGCAGCCTGAATCCATTACCCAAGCTCCCCTTGTGTCTGTTTGACTAACTGTGTAGACTGCAGGCTCTGTTGATTCAGCAGCTACATTTGCTGAACTTTCAAACTTGTTAGAAGACCTTTCTGGTCATTCTCTCTTCCAATGTCCTTCTTTCCCACATATGAAACAACCTTTGTTATTTCTG
This sequence comes from Lepidium aucheri, assembly GCA_900406435.1. NCBI lineage: Eukaryota > Viridiplantae > Streptophyta > Magnoliopsida > Brassicales > Brassicaceae > Lepidium > Lepidium aucheri. The sequence continues at coordinate 61,071 of OVBA01000271.1, forward strand.
TTGTACCTAGGTCTTGACTTAGAACGACCTTTGCTCTTAGATCTGCCCTTCCATGGTTTTTCACTTCCTTTTCCTTGTCTTTTGTCTGACCTTCCCCTTGTCTCAACATACAAACCTTCGCTCTGAGTTCTTGTGAGTTTTGCTTTCTCCAATAACTCTCTTTCCTTTGATTTAGCTACTCTAATCACCTCATTTAGAGTCAAAGTGTCTCTGCCATATTTGAGGGTTTCTTTAAGTTGATCATATGTTTCTGAAAGTGAACTCAACAAGAGTATGACTTGCACTTCCTCTGAGACCTCTACTCCAATATTATTCAAATTTGTAACTAGTTTGAGAAAGTCATCTACATTCTCATCAATGTTTCTTGAGTCCATCATCTTGAAAGTGTAAAACTTGAGCTGGAGATAGATCCGGTTAGGTAGTGATGTTTCCATGTACAACCTGTTCAATGTTGACCACATAGATGCTCTGCAATTGGAACCTCCTTTGTTACTCATCTTCTTCCCCTCTAGGCAACCCTCTCTTTACAACCTGGCTCTGATACCACTTGTAGTGCTTTTATAATTGTCATAACCTCTCAATTAGTATGATATTGTCCTCTTTGGGCCCACAATGGCAAAGCCCTCAAGGTTTTCCTTATTGGGCTCTTTCCCAAAAGACATCATACTAATTGGAGAATCTTTTGACTTATATATTAGACACTCCTTGTCTAAACTTCCAATGTGGGACTTGGATTGATATCCCAACACATGTAATTGATAGTTTCATCGTTCGCTCCACACCTATCAAAACTAGTATCACATCTTATTCCCCGATATGCCAAATTTGGTTTGACTGCCAATTGCCCCAATAAAATTTGCCATATAAAATGTTTTAATTTTGGAGGAACATCAATCTTCCAAGCCATTACATATAATATATATATATATATCCATTACAATATTTTTAATTATCAATGTATTTTCCTAACCGGATCTGAATTGCAGATAAATAACTGTTTTCCAGGTTTATCATGTTTTTAAGTAGTTGGTTTTTACATAAAATCCGATCTGAATAATATGGCGGGGTGCCAGATTTACCGGNCGCAGGTCCAAATCGGATTTCAAAACATTTGATACTACCCATAAGTCTTGTCTAATTAACACAAAAATTAATAATAAATAAACGAGTCATCTTTATGGGGCACACGATTTTTATGTGGGGTTTCGTTTATATTTAAATATAAATAAGAAATACTATCATTTATAGTCCAAAACAAAAATTCCGTCCAGAAATCTTCAGTTACTATAGGAACTTCAAAACCCAGAAATGGTTATATAAAAACATTGTAATATAACCAACCAATTAGAAACATGCAAAATTAATGATTTCATTTGAGAATAATAAACAAACACGTGCGATGAGTATGATGGTGTTAATATTCTTTGTCTAAAAACATACGTCAGTGGAATGAATTCAAAGCATAGACCAATCGGAAAAGTCTGTCCTCAAGTAAACGCAGCCGCCACCTTCTTACGACCTCCACCACATATATCTCTCTGCTTCTTTTTTTCTATTGTTCTCTTCATTATCATAGCTTTTGTTTACCAAATGGATCACGAAGAAGAGGAAGAGATCGAGATCCCTAATTACTTTATCTGCCCAATTTCACTTGAAATCATGAAAGATCCAGTCACGACTGTTTCAGGCATCACTTATGACCGTCAAAGCATCGTTAAATGGCTTGAAAAAGTCCCGTCTTGTCCCGTCACGAAGCAACCTCTTCCTTTAGACTCTGTTCTTACACCTAACCATATGCTTCGCCGTTTGATTCAATACTGGTGCGTCGAGAACGCGACACGTGGCGTCGTCAGAATAGCTACTCCTAGAGCTCCTCCTGCTAAACCTAACCTCATCGACGAAATTAAGAATCTCAAAAGGTTTGGCCAACAAGGTACGACTCCGGTTATTCTGTAAATTCCGGTTTGTCTCAATAAATTTGTTTTAATTTGGTCAAATATCTAAAGCTATCTACACGACATTTTTCCCGAAATAACTAGTCGCGTGGATCAACTGAATCGGGTTTTGTTTGAAAAAAAAAACTAATTAGGTTCGGTTGGACCAAACCAGATGTAAGTTTCGCCCGGTTTGTTCCGTGTTAAATTATGATTTGATAGGTTCAGTAATTTTGTTTTGGTTGGTTTGTAAATGAGCAGCTTTAGCAAAAGAAGATACGTTGAAGAAGCTTGAAATGTTAGCTATGGAGGAAAACAACAGGAAATTGATGTGTGAAGGAGGCGTGCATAGGTCTTTGATCTTGTTCATAGTCAACTGTACTAATGAAAAAGAAGAGGCACGACGTCGTATCGAAGGGCTAGATGAGTCTCTTCGTCTTCTTTATATGATCGGTATTCCATCAAACGACGCGAGAACAATGTTGATCGAAGACACTCGAATCTTAGAATCATTGAATTGCGTTTTACATCAACAGGAATTCTTCAACAAAGCTTACACAATTGTGCTCATGAGAAATCTAACGGAATACACTTCTTCTCATATTGTCGAGAGATTGAATCCCGAGGTTTTTAAAGGGATCATAGAGTTTCTCAAGGAGGTGGTGAATAGTTACAATGCCAAGAACACTAGCGTGAGAGCTAGGGTCCAACCGTCAAGCTCTAGCTTGGTAAATAAGGAAACTTCGAAACTTGATCCTAGTTTGGTCATCAAACAAGCAGTGACGGCAGCACTGATGATTCTTTTAGAGACCTCTTCTTGGAGCCGTAACCGAGCAATCCTTGTGGATTTCGGGGCGATTTCAGGACTCATCGACTTCGAAATAAACTCCATTGGTGAGAAGAGAATCACAGAACTCGTTTTAGGAGTTTTGTCTCGTTTATGTTGTTGCGCAAATGGTAGAGCAGAGATTCTTGCTCACAAGGGTGGAATCGCGGTAGTGACAAAGCGGTTACTGAGGATATCGCCTGCAGCAGATGATAGAGCTCTGTCTATCTTGAGCACAGTATCCAAATACTCGCCAGAGAACGAAGTTGTGGAAGAGATGGTGTGTGTAGGGACAGTGGATAAGCTTTGTTCCGTTCTAAAAGTGGATTGTGGTTCGAGTTTGAAGGAAAAAGCAAAGGAGATTCTTAGAGATCATTTTGATGAGTGGAAGAAGTTTCCATGTATTGATGTAAATCTACTTACTAAGCTTCTAAACTCTTCACCAAAGGCTCTACTCACTGAGTTTTACTCGCGAGTTGGTGTTTAGCTTGTTTCTGTGTACTCAAATTTATATGCTTTACACACAATTCATAAGTTAGCTTAATATTAAGAATTGGTGGATCTTCAATCGACCAGAACAAGATGAAGGCCAAAGATCTGATTAAGCAAAACCTCTGTTTCGTAAGTGTAACAAAAACAACACTAAAACCGCTGTTTCACAGATTGTATAGACATACCCGACAAGTAATCTAATCGAACAACAGACGCCCAATAATAGCATTTTTAACTTCAAAATTAAAATTCAACAAAATCGAAATTTAGAGAAGAAAAATCCCACAGGTTTGGCATAAAAGACGGCCTCTATCGCCTTCGCATTCCACGTCCACGACCTCCACCACGTCCTCTTCCCATTGCACCAGCAGCATCACCTTGTGCGCTCTCGGACTGAAAGATTTACAAACAAATATCAGTATATTTCCTGTAATATTAAAACATACAAAAGATAATGAGCATGTTATTTACTTTAGGGTTCTTCACGGTTTCGTCCACACTAAGAATAAGGCAAGCCGCTTCAGTGGCAGCATTTATAGCGTTGATCTGACACAACAAAGAGAATCAATGAAACCATCATTATTAGACCTTTCTATCAAGAAGAGTCACTCCCAAGTAGACGTTCATATGACTGGCTTTAGAGCAACTTTAATATAATCTTGCATACCTTCACAACTGCTGGTTCCCATACGAAGTTAGCAAAAGAATCAGCTATTCCACCTGTGTTAATGTCCACTCCATATGAAGCTCCTTCACCTGTTATAACACAGAGGAGATAGAATCGTGAATAAAATTAAGCTGTCATCAATATTAAGTACATCAAGCTTTTGGGACCAAAGCTCTCACCGCTTTGCATGGCGTGTTTTTGTCTTAGTTTATTCAAGACATCAGTTGCATCGAATCCAGCATTGTCACATAATTGTCGTGGAATAACCTGTTGTAAGACATAATTAATTCACACCATCTTCTCAAACGACCGACAAATCTCAAATCCTGACCAAATCTCATTTTTACACCCTTTTTAGTTCGTAACCAAATTCTAATTGCAGCAAACAGAGAATTTTCTCTATAAATTCCCCAAAGCACGGAACACACATTTAGGAAGGTCATTTGAACATGGTGCATATAATACAAGGCAATTATTGTATTTCTGAAATGAAGAGGCACTAAATAAAAACATCCAAGCGAAAACTAGTAAGTGTACCTCCAGAGCCTTTGCATAAGAGTTGATGAAAAGCTGTGACTTCCCAGCAATTGTTCTTGAATGCTGTCTCAGGTACTTGCTTATCTCCATCTACACCAGGAGGAGTCACTTTCATTGTCAAAGGTTTTACCCTACGTGCAAAACTTAAATACTGAACCACGATGTAGGGAGTATACTCACATCTATTGCTCCGCCTCCAGGAACGACAGTTGAGTTCTTCACAGCTCGTCTCACAATCATAATAGCATCATGTAAACTCCTCTCAGCTTCTTCGATGAACTGCCATTAACGTTTAAAACAACTTCATATTTCTGCTAAATTGGTTTTTTATTCATGAAGCATTTAATTTTTTGTGTATACCTGATCAGCTCCACCACGGAGGACGATAGTCGCTGTACGTCCTGAAGGGCAACCACTGAATATATTAAACCTCTCTCCACCAACTTGTTTTTCCTCAAATACCTCACAAGTTCCAAGAACCTACAGAAAATTAATCCAATCTCTGTTTCAGAGGAATTTAATAAACAATTCACGAAAAGCTTGTAAGCATGTCCAATTGCAAGCAAAGAAACTAAATTTTCACTAACCTCGTTAATTATGTTATTAACACTTGTCTGAACTGTTCCCCCAGCTGCAGCAGCCACACGATTGAGATCTTCTTCTGCTACACGACCAGCGCAGAAAATATCACGATCTGCAAAATACTGCAAAAAAAAATGCCAATAAAATTGTAAAACCCAGTTAAAAACTCTGTTGATTGATACGAAAATAAGAAACCAAGATGGGAGGTATCAACGTGGACAGTATTGATTGACAAGAGCAAAGTACTCATTCACATGTTTCTGAGGACATAAAACATCTTCATATACTAAAACATGGCAACTTATCACTGCAACTTTAAAGAGTTGCTCATGCATCTTAGTCTTACACTCAGAATTGCAAGACCACAAATCCACCAATGTAATCATGCTCTAAGATGTCAAATGAATTCACAAGAAATACATATAGACTCGATATTCAGCCTCCATATGCAGCGAAAACATCCTCATACAGATAAGAAGAAAAGAGATATCAACAAACCTGAGTGGCAAGATCACCAATAGCCAATCGAGAAAGAACAACTTTTGCTCCACTATCGACACATTTGTCTAGCTTGTCGTAAATGATATTCCATTCTGCATCAACTATTGACTGGTACTGTGATGGATCTGACAGCCTGTGAACAATATGGGTGGGGCCAAGTCAAATGAAGGCCAAAAGATGCTCAACTGGAGGGCAAAATAAACATAAAGAGCCAGAATACCAACCTAATTTCAGCGTTTTCCTTCTCAGATTTCAACTCCAACTCGATGTTAAGCAAGAGAATTTTGGGGTTAACAAACTTCTTCGGCTGTTGTTCAAATCCCGCATACGAGAAAGTCTTTTTGAAAGCTACTCCATCAACAAGGAAAGAGTCTCGCATATTGCCACCAGGAACCTGCAAAGCAAACCATGACAACATTAGCTTAGAAGGTTCACTAGCCTGGCTTTAGAAGATAGACGCAAATCGAAATGTCTTCTATTGGACTTGGAACATTAAAAATCTAAATCAAAGCCAATCTGTTATAGATGTAAATCATTTTGGCCCTGTAGCACTATTTCCATTCCCATTTCCCCAAGACTGTTAAAATTCAAGTAAATGCTATCCTAAAGAATTTCAAAAAAGCCAATAATAGCCAGAACTGAAGTCCCACAACATACAGCAGAACGTAGCACAACTTTTAACATTGATGTATATTGATAAAATATCAAATAACATTAGCTGAAATAGTGGCCAAAGCACTTAAAATTTTCCAGAATACTATAGGATGACAGAAATATAACAGAGTTGTACAATAAAACACAAAGATGTGTGTACCTTCTTGATGCCAATCAGATTTAGCCTGTCGTCATTCCCAATTGCCATTACAGCATCAACTACCATTGTGGCAAAAAACTCCTTTTCTCCACTGATAAGCTTAGATGAAAGAGTAGTAGCAGCACATTTAGCCAATAAACCTTTCTTTTCCTCTTCACTTTTCCCTTCAATGCTAACAGCGAGTTCCTTGACCTTCTCAATTGCCTACAGCAATAAATAGTGGTGATTAAGGCAACAAAAGATCCATAAATCAAAAAATTTCAACTGTACTAACTAGAAGATAATACAAACCAGAGTGCTTGCAGTGCGGTAACTCCTAATTAAATTCTGGGAGTGAACACCATCTTCAATAAATGGCTTAGCTTCTTTTAAAAACTCTGCTGCAAGAAGAACAACTGTAGTTGTCCCATCACCGACCTAACAACAGTAGCAGAAAATTTAGAGCTAACTAATTCAATCTCGAATTTTAAGATCTGCATACTGGATCACGCTTAATATAAACACTAGAGATCCAAGATGAGATCGGTCCAGCTCAGTAAAAAATCAAGCTCAGGAAAGGGCAAACAAAATCCAATTGCGAAAGTATTCAAACCCGAGATTGGCAAGTAACTGGAAAGTAAAAGAATACCTCAGAATCCTGGGATTTGGCGATATCAACGAGAATCTTAGCGGCAGGATGAACAATGTCGAGAAGCTTCATAATGGTAGCACCGTCGTTAGAGATGGTGACGGATCCTTTATCGTCGTGGATGAGTTTGTCCATCCCTCGTGGCCCAAGCGTGGTCCGAACTACATCTCCAACGGCCGTGCAAGCGTTGATGTTGCTCACTAGTTGAGCTTTACCCTGAGAAGTATCCGTACCTTCCTTGAGCAGTATGATCTGCGGTTGCTGCTCACAAAATGAAACCAAAGCATCGCCGCGTCAGTCAGTGTCTGAAACATAAATGCAAACAGAGAGAAAGAGAGAGAGTGTGTGCAGATGCAACTTACCATCATTGACGCCATTGTAGATGCGTGAAGAACTCCGGAGATATGAGAGAAAGGGAGAGAAATGGACGAGAGAGAGAGAGAGTTAGGGTTTAGGTTCTGTATTCATAGAGAAGCGATGAGATCGACCGATTTTCTTAGAATCGGACCGGCCGGGTAAACCGATAATTTCACTAAACGCAGCGTTTATGACCCGACAGAAATCCTTCGTGCTTTTTTGTTTTGATTTCTTGTTTGAATTGGCTAATTATTTTTTTATGTAGAAAATAGAGTCAGTGAAGACCAAGGACATATAAATTGAATAGACTTCAAACAAATTTCTATAGATTGAATAGACTTCAAACAAATTATTCCTAATAGAAGATACAATAGATTCTCTCTAGAAGCCGCCGTAACTCTCGCGGAAGCATGTGAGTGTGATAACGTTTGGTCGCCGGTGGCTACTATAGCATCATTGTGTATAGCGCTTTGTTCTGATGTTATTAGTGGCCGTTGAGCTTCCGTGGTGAAGGCTGAGGTATTTGTTGAGTTCTCGTCACCATATCTGGTTTGTAGGAGTTCAGATTCGTCAGAGTTCTTCTTTGGTCGTTGTTGTATATGGATCTGGTGATCCCGTAAGGTTTGGAGCTTGTCTGAATTTCCAGATCTAAACAGTATTTTGGATTGTTCTCGTTGTTTGGTATTTGGTGCTCATCAATGAAACTAATCCTCTTCCTGATGGTAATCTCGTTTTTGATGAGGTTGAATCTCGTTAATGTCTTAACTTTCTTCGTTGAGTTTAGTTAGCTTTTGCTGTTAGCTTATTGCTTAGATTCCAACCATATCATGTTTGGTATATGGCTAAGGTAATGGTTAGATCCCGTTATTTACTCCCCTTTTTTGATCTTTATTTACCTCTCCGGTTTGATTGGATTATGTGCTCGTTTGGGTTTGGTATTCTTGTGTAGAGGTTTGGTTTGCTTTTGGTTGTAAGTGTATGACCTGGTTGAGGTCTATTCCTTTTCAGCTCTGTAGAGTTGTCATTTGGTCGGTTGAGTTTTCCGACTTCACCATTTTTCGGAAGAAGGTTTCTTGGTTCTCTTCTCCATTTTTGCCTTATAGTTTATCTCGGTCTCGCCTTCAGCTTTGCTCGGCTTCTTTCTGCAGATTCGTGCAATTTTGGCTTTAGAATCGTTCTTTCTGATATAACAGTTGTTTCTTCATATTCGACTCATATTCGCCATAGGAGGCTCCATCATCAACTTGGATTTCGTCTTCTGGTGGTATCGATTGTCAGTTTCGGGGTAGCAGGTTTTCAGGTTTCTATTTTCATGTCTTAGTTTAATCTTTTCAGGGTTTTCTTTCTAGTTTCCCTTGTTTGGTCTTAGTTTTTGGAGATATTATATTCTTCGTCGGCTTATGTTTGTGAACTTTGTAATCCACTTTGGTTTTGTTATAATTCAGACGACAAAAAAAAGAAAATACAATAGATATCACTTTTCTTATTATATAATTTATAATGTAGCTAATCAGTGATCTCGTATACTTTACATTCAATTACTTGTGTATATAAAAGGATGTAATTCATCGATGCATGTATGTGAATTACATAATTGATATGGTATTAGAGCCACTCGAACTCTAACATAATTTCTCTTTTTGTCACTCTTTTTTTCGATTGTTTTTACATTTACTTTCTTTTATTTTCTCTTTTTCCAAAACGATGTCTACTACCAAGTCTCCTATTTTGGTTGAGACTAACATTACACTTGTTACACCCTCTCTTCTTAACGTTAATATCATGAACACTTGCAAACTCACATCCACAAACTACATCATGTGGAGGCGCCAAATGCATACTCTACTTGATAAATTGCCTTGACCAAGTTTCTTAATGAAACATCTCCGCCCATCCGGATCCTCCCAACAAAAACTGGTGAAACCATGAATTCAAAGTTTACTCTTTGGAAGAGTCAAGATAGTCTCATATACAACAAAATCCTAGACGCCATTTCACATTCGATCCAGCCTCTCTTCTTACAAGTTGTCACCACAACACAAATATAGACAAAAATGTCATGACTATACGCTATACCGAGTGTAAGGCATATCAAGATGAGCTGAAGTAATGGCACAAATGGCCATGCTCCATTGATGATTATATGCAATGATTTATCACAATATTTGAATAACTTGTCCTTCTAGGCAAGGTTGTTGACCACGAAGATCAAGTTAAACAAGTATTACAAGGTTCACCTGAAGAATACAGATATGTCATAGAACAAATAGAAGATTGTGAGGTGCCACCAACCATAATAGAACTCCATGAAAAGCTCATGAATCACGAGGCAAATTTCCAAACACTATCGACATCTTCCCTGGCACTACAAACTACTTCACAAACCAAAATAAGAATAATGGTCAGAATTACAGAAACAATAAACTCATAAACATGTCCAATCAGACTTACTCTGCACCTCACTATCAAGAAAACAAAATTCCAAGACCTTACCTTGGTTGTTGTGAGTTGTGTGGACACAAGGACATTCTGCCAAGCGATGCCCTCACTTCCAATCAAGTAGCATCACTCCTGGACCACCATTACTCCAAAAAATATCACCCAACTCTAACACATGGATTCCACGAGCAAACATGGCAGCAACAATAATCACTCCACATCCCACCAATCTATGGATTATGGACTCTGGAGCAAACTATCACATCACCTCTGACTTGAATTATCTTGTACTCTATCTGTCATACACAGGTTGCAAAAATGTTGTCCTTAGTGATTGTCCAACCACTACCATTACCCACATTGGTTATTTTATCATCTCCAGTCATACCCAATTTTTTTCTTTCACAAATATACTTTATGTCCATAAAATAAAATAAAAACTTTTTGTTTGTCTATACACTATGTAACACTGACCTTTTCTCTATGGAATTCTTTTCCCAAATATTTCATGTGAAAGATCTGCACTTGCGTGTCCTATTACTTCAAGGGCATACTAACGCGAAACTCTATGAATGGTCAGTTTCCACATATGTACCATTAGCATTTTTTGTAGCACCATACACGAAGGTGACTAAAATAAGATAACATTCTCGGTTAGGACACCCTTCTCAAATTGTGTTGCAATCAATCAATTAACAAATACTACATGCTAATCGTTGATAACTACAACATGTATCAATGGTTATATCCACTCCAATTCAAGTCCCAGACACATTTACCAAATTCAAATCCCTAGTTGAGAATCGATCTAAACAAAGATTGGCACACTTTATGCGGAAAATGGAGGAGAATTTATTGCCTTACATGAGTTTTTGTCAAACAATGGCATCACCCACTTAACCACGCCACCACACACATTGGAACACAATGGAATTACATAACAACTTGTCGGATGCATTGTCGAAACATGCCTTGCACTACCCACACGCTTCTTTGTTCCTAAAACCTACTAACCTTATGCTTTTTCCACATTTGTCTTTCTCGTAAATAGAATGCGAATTCCTACCCTCTTTATGAAATCACCTTACCAAATACTTTTTCAAAAAGACCTCAACTACTTCAAATTGCAGATTTTTTGTACTCTGTGCTACCCATGGCTTAAACCTTACACCCAATATAAATTAGAATCCAAATCCTTACCTTATGTTTTCCTTCGTTATTCCCTCACTTAAAGTGGCTCTTTCTGTCTCGACCAACTACATATTATATCTATACTTTATGTCATGTAAGATTTAATGAATTTTTCTTCCTTTTTTCCATGATGACACAAACCACTCAGTCATGAGCTGATTCACCTCCAGCGGTCACAACTTGTCCTGTCATGATACGCGTCACTAAACTTCCCCAACGTTGACCCTGAGTACAGACTATTCACCATAGATAGATTGAGTGAACCATAATTCTTCACCAACCATCTCGGTGGAACTAAATCGGTAGACAAAACAAGTATCTTCATTTTCCTCAATCTTGGACCCACTAAGCTCAATAGCCAATCCATTACCAAATTTAAGCCCAAGTCATGAAACTATACAACATTCACCTTATATGGGCCCATTTCATTTACCAAATCCAGCCCACAATCACATTCATTTCTCCATATGACCAAATCAAACACCTCACACCTATGATACATCCTTTGCACATCCAAAGATGAACTTAGCCTCTACCACAACAATAGCCGACCAAAATCAAACCATTAATCAACACCCAATGAAAACTAGATCCAAAAGCGGTAATACTAAACCTATTTATAAATACATTCTCCTCACCTCAAACCAAACATAGTCTAAACATAAACCAAGGATAGTAACAGAAGCATTAGAGAATGAAGGATGGAAAAATACAATGAGTTCAAAGTATGATGCCATGGTATGAAATTGGTCTTGAAATCTAGTTCCTCTCTTACATGACCAACAGCTATTAGAGAACCATTGGATTTTTACGATAAATTACAACTAATATGGAATAGTAGATCACTACGAACCAAGACTTGTGGCAAAGGAATACCATCAAAAACCAGAGGTTGATTTTACTGAGACATTCAGTCTAGTAATCAAGTCCACTACCTTATAAATTGTACTCAGTGTTGCAGTCTCAAACGACAGGATACTTTCTCAATTTGATGCGAACAACGCCTTCTTGTAGGGCACACCAGTAGAGGATATCTACATGCCTCAGCTTTAAAGATTTGTTGACCCAAACAAACCTCACTAATATGCCACCTTCGAAAAGTATTATATGGCCTCAAACAAGCACCACATTTTTGGTATCTTGAAGTGAAGAATTTACATGTTGCAAGTGGGGTTCACAAATTCAATGGCGGATGCATATCTCTTCATCTTGCGGCAAGGTACCTCTATTGTCTATGTACTCATATATGTATATGATATTGTTGTGACAGGCAGTGATACTACACTTGTTCAACAAGTCATTGATGAATTATCCCAACAATTTTTGGTTAAAGATCTAGGTGAATTGTCGTACTTTCTAGGAATTGAGGTTAAACGAATAGCATTTAGGTTTATGTCAATGAAAGTATATCTCTATATCTTATCTTGGTCAAATACGTTGAACATTAAACAAGTTGCCACGTTAATGGCAACATCACCTCAACTCACCTTGCACAGCAGAACACCTCTACCAGAAGCAACTGAATACATGACATTGGCTAGCAGTCTATAATATCTTGTATTCATCAAACCCGATGTGTCATATGCAGCCAACCAATTCTCCCAATTCATGCACTTGCCAACTATAGACCACCTATAGGCAGTTAAACAAGCGCTGAGATACTTGACAGGGACAATGACCCATAAAATCTTTCTTTTCCGCAATAATATCCTATTTCCATGCTTTTTCATATATGGATTGGGCCGGTGACATAGACGACTACACATGAACCAATGCCTATGTATTATACATTGGAAAATAGTCAGCTCCATGGTCTACAAAAAAGCAATATACAGTTGCTTTGTCCTCCACAAAAGCATAGTACAAATCAATTGCTAACACAACTTCAAAGATCGGTTGGATACACTCTTCCATCCTACCAGTAAAAAATTAGTCTCTGATACTTAGCTCGATATCACTCTTCAATCCAACAAGTCATCTAGCATGATAATATTATAGCCATATATTTTTGTACAAATCCAGTATTTCATTCTAGGATAAAGCATGTAGGTTTGGACTATCACTACATTTGCCAACAAGTCCAATTTGAAAGCATGCAAGTAACTCATGTGTCTACAAAATACCAACACAGAGATGCCTTAACAAAGTTATTCCCACATGCACAGTTTCACTATCTCATCACCAAGATTGGAGTCAGTGGCGGACCCATTTAGAACTTTGGGTGGTCATGTGACACCCATAAAGTAGATACAATAGTTTAACTCATTTAAATGCTTAGAAAGCTTTCAGCAGATTTTGTCTTGTTATACGTATTTGACACCCCAAATCATGGTTCAAGTCTCCACTTTGATATTATTTTATTATATAAATTTTATCTTTTATTCTATTAAAAGATATTTATCCAAGTAAAAGTTATTATTCTACTTGTTGGAGTGATTTATACATTTCCATTTTGAATAGACTCAATAAATATACAATTAGAAATATCATCTTCCTTATTAGATAGCCTTGCCTATAATGTAACTAATTAGTGATCTTTTATCTTTTACATTCAATTAATGTAACTCTAATGTAACTCTATATATGTGGATTACATAATTGTTATTTCATGAAAAATGGAAACTCTCTTTATCTATACTCCTAGATTTGTGAGAATGTGCTATCGACTTGAAACGATTTTAGTGGTGAAAGCTGCATGTGATGAAAGCTTTGAATCGTTATCCAACATCTCCAAGGCTGTGAAAGAGCTCACCATCTCCAATATGGCAGCTAACACACATTGCATCATAAAGGAGAATCTTGATGTTGATTTGGTAACTCTATGAAGGCAATGGAAGTGGCCCACTTGGGAACTCATAGGATTACGCTTTGAAGCAATACTTTTATATTTGCTGTTTGTGACCAAACTACAAGATAAAGCAAAGGTTAATTAGTCTCCCTAAGCCAATTAGCAAATGTTAAAGGGTTGATTTTCACACATTTGCTTACTTTTATATATGCCCAAGTTGTGTAAAAACTTTTCAGCTTATTCCTCTTTTTTTTCTCATTATATATTTTTTTTCTCATGATATATTAACTTTTTTTATCTTGATATATTATAATTGATGTAAACTAATAATTATTACAAAAACAATTTTTATATAGTACATGTACGATTTCAAAATGATGTAGCTAATGACTTGACATCAGAGTTTGATTTTTATTCGCTATATTATAGTAGTTCAAAAAAGAATTTTAGGGATAAATTTTATATTATGAATCAGATCTTATCGATCCCATGGTTGAAAAAAATAAATGATGTAGCCTATGATACCAAAAGGAAAGAAAATTAAAAATGTTTTTTGATTAGCGATTTGTTTCCATAAATCCAAAATTGTAAAAAATAAAACTACATTACACGCATTTTCCTCCTTCACCATCTCTTTCTCCGCCATTGTTACTTTCTATGAAGCTTCCAAGTCAACCATTAAAGACTTCCGTCTTTAACAAATTGTCTCTATCCTCTTTTTTTTTTTTCTTTGACCTCTTCTCTATAATCATCCGTTTTGGACTTTTCCCCGTTTTCTCTCTCTTCTCTTCCCTCTTTCGTCGTTCCATAAAACCGTGTGGCTGAATCAGTAGACTTCTTTTTAAGTCTTTTCATTTATCGTTTCCAATCTAAATCTCTCTCGATTTCGATTTACTAATTTGAAATGAACGATTTGTTTTCCAGCTCGTTTTCTCGCTTTCGGAGTGCAGAACCATCCCCTCGCCGAGACGGCACCGACGGAGTTCAGATGTCGCATCCCACGGGATCAACCGGTGGTGTGAACCTCGACAAGTTTTTCGAAGACGTTGAATCTGTGAAAGAAGAGTTGAAGGAGCTTGATCGGATCAACGAATCGCTCTCATCGTCTCACGAGCAGAGCAAGACGCTTCACAATGCTGATGCCGTTAAGGATCTCAGGTCTAAAATGGACGCTGAAGTTGGAGTAGCGCTGAAGAAAGCAAAGGTTATTAAGGTTAAACTCGAGGCGCTCGATCGCGCTAATGCCGCTAATCGAAGTCTCCCTGGCTGCGGACCTGGTTCCTCCTCCGATCGAACTCGAACCTCCGTCCTCAATGGTCTCAGGAAGAAATTGAAGGATTCTATGGACAGTTTCAACCGCTTGAGGGAGCTTATCTCGTCTGAATATAGAGAAACTGTACAGAGAAGGTACTTCACTGTCACCGGCGAAAATCCCGACGAGAAAACTCTAGATCGTCTGATTTCCACAGGTTAGCTTCTTCCATTCAAATCACTTCCAGATTCAAGTAAAATTATTATTAGGTTATAGAATTCAGGAATTCAAGATGAATGCTGATTTACGCCTTCTTAGTACACAATGTTTTTCCAGATTCTGATTGTGTGAAAATCAATCGATTTGTATATGGTTGTAACAGGAATATGGATAATATATACTTTGTTGGGGTAGTTCTAAGTTGCTTAGACCTGGAATTGATCTCAGAAAACTATTTACATGAGTGGTGTTGTGACATTGGAGGATGTTTATTGCAGGAGAGAGTGAGAGATTCTTGCAGAAAGCAATACAAGAACAAGGAAGAGGAAGAGTGTTAGACACCATTAACGAGATTCAAGAAAGGCATGACGCGGTTAAAGACATCGAGAAGAATCTCAGAGAGCTTCATCAAGTGTTTCTAGACATGGCGGTGCTGGTCGAGCACCAGGGAGCTCAGCTTGACGACATTGAGAGCCACGTGGGCCGAGCCAGCTCCTTTATTAGAGGCGGAACTGAACAGCTTCACACCGCACGGGTTTACCAGAAGAATACCCGTAAATGGACGTGTTATGCCATTCTTATTCTCATTATCATCATTGTTGTCGTGGTTCTTCTTGTTGTTAAACCATGGAACAACGGCAGCGGTGGCGGTGGCGACGAAGGTGGAGGTGGAAGCGGTGGTGGAGGTGGAGGTGGAGCTGTTGGAAAACCTCCTCCGGCTACTCCGGCAAGACGTCTATTGCGTTGAGTTTGCAAATATTATTCTTTATGTGAAAACTTAATAAATCAAACCAGCTTTGTGTTTCTACTTTCTACAGCTGCTTTGGCTGGTAATCGCCTTTTCATTTGATTTTTTTGTGAGAAAGAATTAAAAAATCGGGGTTTAGATGAAAAAATTAGTAGATGTTGATGCTAAGACTCAACACTCCTAAGAATTGTGGGATTTTGAATTGAATACTTTATTGAGCGAAAATAGATTACAATCGAAGGTCGAACAATTCTTCTGCTTGACTCGCAAGCTCTAGGGTTTTCTCCTCTATTTTTTTCCCTCCCTTTTCGAGACTATTGACTAGTATTTATAGGCTTTTTAGACCTAGGGTTTCGGAGAATATTCTCTCGAGATTCCCCAAGGTTTCCGGCGAGCATGGAGAAGGTTGGTTGCTTGCCTAGTCGGCTGCGCTTCTCGTGCTCGCCCCTAAAGATGTTACGCGGCTCGCCTAATCTCCTGCTCGGCCCATCTTCTCTAATCCATTACTATTGAGCCTNTTTTTGGGCCTTGTACCAACAGGAGCCCCCAACTTTTGAAGCGGCTTAGTCGGTTTGGAAGCATATCCCGTCGGAGAATTTTCCTTTTCCTTTGATAAGCTCATATCTTCGAGAATCTAGGTTTTCCATGCTTGATTTGCTTCTGTTCCCTCTTCTATTTATACCGGTCCCTTGCCTTCTTTCTTTTTTATCTCTAAGTCACCTTTGCAAGGATGTCTTCTACAGACTGCGTAAGCAAGGAGACTAAGACCAATGGTTCTCATTTTCTCTGTGCTCCTGGAGTTTTTTGCTTCCGTTATTTCATGTCTCGAGGATGACTCGTGTTGTTTTTCTTTCAGGTCGCAATCCCCGCTCCCGCGGAGGCCAAAATCGTCCTCGTTCGATGGTGTACACGCGTCCCAATGCTGGAGGAGCTTTGTCTGGTGATCTCGCTCTTATTGGCCGGAGGAAGGTTGACGAGCACCCGGGCAAACGATCGCGTGCGGATAATACTTGCGATGACATGGTGATTTCTACTGACTCGTAGAAAAAGGGCGAGCAACAGCTTTCCAGTGTCCCTACTTCTGCTCGCGGGAAGCGTCCAGATTACGTCGCTCCAAAATTTCATTGGAGTTTCTCGCACACTCAGAATTGCCCTATAA
>OVBA01000272.1:0-78317 GCA_900406435.1 Lepidium aucheri
CCTCTTCAAATCATGCAGAAACTATTGCACTTCATGAAGCATGTAGAGAATACGTATGGCTCAGGTCCATGATCCAACACATACAAGAAGCAAGCGGAATAGTCATAAATAAAGAGCCAACGAAAGTGTTTGAAGACAATGTTGCTTGTGTCGCCCAACTCAAAGAAGGTTATATCAAGAGCGATCNATCCGATCAACAGACAATGCAGCAGATTTGTTCACGAAGGTGCTTCCCACTACAACATTCAAAAAACATGTTCACAGTATCGGAATGCGCCAACTACAAAGTTTATGACATTCATCATTTTCAGGGGGAGATTATGTCAGTGCACTCTTTTTCTCTCATCATGGTTTTTATCCCACTGGGTTTTCCATGATAAGGTTTTTAATGAGGCAATGTGTAATTCATAATTACCAATAAGTAATTAAAGGGGAGTGTTATAAATATAAAAATATATACTATAGGTATATAGGTTTATAGGTATTATAATTACCTACTATAAATATCTTATACTTCACCTCCTCATTTTGTCTATAAATAGAGATGAGGTGAAGCGAACGAAAGAACACACAAGTTAATAATAATAGAAGTCAAGACATCATTGCTTCTTACACTTCTCTCTCTTCCCACCTTTCCCTCAATAAAAGAAGTCAATTGACTTATTGCAACTCTCTTCTCTCCTAGTGAATTATTATCACTATCTTCTAACATACGTGCTTGCTCCATTCTTTATTTCTTACATATAAAATATTATATAAGTTATTTTATAATAGATACTAAAATATTTTTTCAACAATGGCTTTTATTAGATAGCTCTTAAATAGGGACAAAAAAAGTGTTGTAGACATATAATCGTCACAATTAATTCATTTCACTTTTCTAACCAATTCACGAAATTATTTCTGTGACGATACTAAAATATTTTTTCAACAATGGCTTTTATTAAATAGCTCTTAAATAGGGACAAAAAAGTGTTGTAGACATATAATCGTCATAATTAATTCTCTTCAAGTGAAATGTCTTCGTATAAAATTTGATAGCTTTATAGCATCTATATGTCTAAACACTATAACTTTATTTTTTTTTGTCAAACCACTATAACTTTAGTTAAAATGATTATATTAGTCTTGGGACCAAAACGATAATGAATTTTTGCCTTAGAATTGAAATTATCTAGTGCTATTTTTATGTCTCTTAACAATATATTTAGATACCTAAATGATGGTGATCTAGTGGTTTTTATTTGCGGAATAGGTTTGTCCTATTTTGATCTAGACCACAGATCGATTTCCCTCAAATACAAAATTGTTAATTTTTTTATTCGACAACTAAATCTCTGAATTCGGACCGCGTCTAACTCTTACAAAATTGATTTGGACTTTTCTTCAAACTTTTCCTTGATTTAAATATATATATATATATATATATATATATATTGTATGAAGTGTTCAAAAATTTGGTCTAGGTGGGGCGTAGGCGCTAGACAGACCTAGGCCAATCTGATTATAATAAAATCATATAAATTAGGCGGTTAAGGTAATTTATCGATTTTGGAGATAGTAAGGTGGTGATTAAATTGGCTTAGACAATCTGCTTTTTCAATTTAAATTTTCTTTAAAAANCAATTATAAGTCTATCAAATTAATTATTATAAAGTTTAAAAACCAATTTTTTTTTACAAATGTAGTGATTTCAAATTATTTCATATATTTATTTTATATAACATATATAAAATATACTTTATTATAAAACCATTTAAACTACCTAAACAACTATCAACATCACCGACGCTCGGGACCTTAATGAGAAACCTGATCGCACAGCATAAACCTTCTGATTGAAGAAACGCTGAAAGATTCGATTAACTCAAAACTTGTTTAAATGAGAGTAGTCTCCCGACTATACAGGTCAATAGACCATGCACGGAAGTATTGGCTAGTGTTCAAAGAACACTATTTAGAGACTTACCGAGTTCACAGCCAGTGAACACCTCGGTACAAGATCATTCTGCCATATCGAGCACGTCTAGACAACATGGTCAAGCAATGTTAGACGCGGTGACCGTATTGAAGATGATGGACGACATGAGGTTAAAATCCCATCAAGTTACCAGCTCGGCACCTGAGATAGGAAGGATCCTAGCTCATGCACAGAACTCGCCAATTGCCCCACGACTGAGAAGAGTCTCGGTAAACAGAGGATTGTAGCTATAATACCCCTTCTATGATGGGAATTCAGACCCAGTAGAATTTATGAGCACCTTCAACGTCATGATGAACGGGATCAACTACACCAGAGACAATGAAGACGCAGCTTACTATCAGCATTTTGCAGAGAATTTGACCTGAGATGCCTTGGTATGGTTCACCAAGCTGCAGCTGGATCAATGAAAGCTTCATTCAACTTGCCGAGTTGTTTATGAAGCAGTACGCCTTATTCGTCAACCAGGACACCTTGACTGTTGAGTTAAGATCTTTAAGGCAAGGCTTTGAAGAGCCTTTAAAGCCGTATCTTGGATGCTTTAGAAAGATCCTGACAAAAGCCACGGTCAGTGACGACATGGCTATTGAAGCCTTCCGAACTGGAATGGCGACTAATGAGGCACTTAAGCGGGACCTTTTCATCAACAGGCCCAATACGATCTCCACGCTCTTTGCAGAGTGGCGAGACATGCAATGTACGTAGAGAAAAAACAAATCCTCTCGCAAAATCAAGATACATTGAGGAACTCAGCAAATGAAGAGCCGAGAGAAGGGCACTACAAGCCGAGACAGCACAATAGAGGGAAAGCAAACTCAGGAACTGCTTTCAGAGTTGAGAAAAGTAGCAGTCCCCGCGATAAGTGATTTAACAACACCTACAATCAGAACGAATATTGCAGGTTTCACAAGAAAGCAGGTCATTCGACCGCAAAGTGCAAACAACTGCAAGAGTTCCTTGCTACGAAATTCAATAAATGAGAGTTGGAGGTTTCAGAAAAGGAAACCTAGAGGTACAAAGCGCAAAAGCAGAAGGGAGCCGAGCTACACAAAGTTGCTTTCAAATCGGTAAAATCAAATGATGACACATCAGAAGCAACTAAGCGGCAAAAGCCAATAGGAGACAATGATGGATCCGGTGATCCACGAGTTACTGTCAGTGTAGTCATGGCTGGATTGCAGTTTTGTGACAACACTATTCGTTTAATCAAGAAGTACGAACGAAAGGTTATCGCCTCAGTCAACTAGGAGCCCGTCATGGAATGCATGAACGCAGTGGATTCGATGATCACTTTCACGGCCGAAGATGTTAAGGGAGTCAGCTTCCCAAATAATGACCCCATAGTCATCAAACTCCGAGTTGCCGACTGTGGTATTTCACGAATTCTCATTGATACTAGGAGTTCAGTAGATCTTATATTCAAAGAAATTTTGGATAAGATGGCACTACATGATGTTCAGCTCAAACCCGTTGATAGGACCTTGACGGAATTTGATGGAAGCACAATCAAATATGATCAGAATGGTGAAGCTAGCAGTCTCGATTGCTGGAATTACGAGATAGATCAAACTACTTGTTGTAAATAAGCCACCAATCTACAACATGATCCTAGGAACATCTTGGATACACACGATGAAATTTTTTCCCTCAATCTATCATCAATGTGTTAAAATCCCGACAAACAAAAAAGTTTATACACTCAAAGGGGATCAGAAGATGTCTAGAACTTGCTTCATCGTTGAGTTGAAGTTAAGGAACAAATCATGTATGATCACTGCATCAGTAGGAAGTAGGGTACTAGCTGAACCACCTGCTCCCGAGAAGCCAGACCAACTGACTATTGAACTCGTCAACATCGATTTGGCCGACCCAACAAAATGTGTAAGCATCGACATCGACTTAAGCAAGCTAATCAAGGAGAAGTTGATTCAGCTCCTTGAAGAGAATGTGATGACATTCGCATGGGCACCAAGTGACATGCCTGGAAACAACCCAGCAATCACCAGTCATAGGCTAAATCTTAACCCAACATATAAGCTTATTAAACCAAAAGAGGAGAAAGCTTGGGCCAGAAAGAACAAAGGCCTTAATTGAAAAGGTCAAAAAGCTGATTGAAATCGGATCTATCACCGAAGTTCAATATAATGAATGGCTAGCCAATCTGGTAGTTGTTCTGAAGAAGAATGGAAAATAGCGAGTCTGCATGGACTTTACTGATCTCAATAAAGCATATCCAAAAGACAGCTATCCATTGCCGAATATTGATGTGTGTGAATTTTGATAGTTTTAGAGTTGTATTTTAGGTCACTTTGCATCCGTTTAGCTAGATTTTTTGTGCACTTAGGCCCATTTAGGTTAGTTTTGTACTCATTGTATTTGCATTTGGAGTTTTCGAGTTTATCTAGGTAAAGGAGCAAAGAAGGAGCAGAAAAGGAGCAAAACTAGAGCTAAGGATAAATGGAGCAGCTGCTGGAACGTCTAAGACAAAAAGGATCGTGCACCCTCGGATCGCTACCTTGCGGATTGCATGGCGAGGACTATCCAGAACGCTCAATGAAGGCCGCCACGGTGACTTACCTCAATCTATCTGCTGCGAGGGAAGACCAAGACCTGTCTTTCTTCACAACAAAGGATACACTTGGAGCCACAACTCAATCTAGAACCATGAGGACAAAGATAAGAAGGATTCCTTGGTTCCCAAGCTCGCGTAGGGACTCTGAGGACAGATTCACAAAGTGCCTAGTTGACTGACTTAGGTCGGTTTGACCATTAGGTTATGCAAATAACCCTATAAATACTCCTTAATGACACTCTTACATTTATCTGATATTTTTAGCCGGAAAACTCTCCCTACTTTATTGCTTTTATTTTCCTTTATGCTTGTTTAAGGTTGGTACTCTTTGAATGATTATGATTGAATGAATTAAGTATTGCTTTGATCTTCATCTTTTCTTCTTGCAATTTTATTAAGCTTTACTTTACTTATGCAATCTAGATCTTCCCCGATCCTCCGCCCTCACAAAATCAGATACGAGTAAATCCCTTTGGATCTCGAGGATGGGGAGATCGGTGGTGAATCCGTTGATTCTACCGCCTAGCTATCTGATCTAAACTTTGATCTCTTCTAGTAACGCTAATCTTAATGCTGATCTCTCCCTGATTAAGAGAGATCTGATTTGGGCCATGACTGAAGGCTAGAGCTAACAGGAGTGGAGACCATATGCCTTGCTAGTGATGGCTTGATCCGCTGAAGAGAGATCTAGCATGTGGATTGGCCATTAGAGGAGTTGGGCTTTGCTTTATGCGTCCGGTTTGGCTTGATCATGGCGAGAGCCAAAATGGATCAGCCGATCCAGATAGAGATCTTCACCGCGAGAGCGAGCCGGTCTAGCCAATATCCCGGTCTAGAGATCGCCCAAAGAATCCGGTGAGTGGGATTGGCGAGTTTGTCGTCGATCAACCTCCCTATCCTCTTGATCCTTTTTCCTTGAATAGCTTAAACCTTATTTCACATTTCTTGCTCTGTTATTTGATCATTTCTCTGTTTTAGCATTTTAAATTATGTTCTGTTTTTGTCATCTAGTGTATTTTGTCCTATTTTCTAGTTTGCGAGCTTAGAATATTGTTAGATCTGTCATTGTGACAGAACGTTAGATTGACTTGAACTAGGATCTAGTATTAGATAGATTGTTTGCAAGCAATCCCGAGTATTTTGTTTGACAATCCACCTTACTTACCACCACACTCAATGATTTGATGGAGGATCCTTCAAAAGCCTTTTATCAAATTGGCGTCGTTGCCAAATCGGTTTTTGCTTGTTCCAAATTTATAGTTTACTAGTCTTAGGATCAAGTTGCGTGTTACTGCTTAGATAACTTGTCTTTGTTTCACACATCTTGGATCTATAAGGACCAAACTCCAATCCTATTGACAAGTCAATTTTTCTGTCCTTGCAGGCTTCGCAGGTATTCCTCGACAGCCAAACGCAAGGTAAACACAAACAAACTAAGCTCAACATTTGTACTCGCTGTCAAGCCCTGAGTTCAGGAAACTTCACACTCCTTGTTAACTATCCTTGCTATGGCCACTTCATCAACAGACGAGTATACTGATCAGGACAACTCCGACGTTCTTAAGGAAAACACACCATGGATGATAGGCGCGGCGGATGAACCAACAGCCTCTTATCTGCGGTATGGAATCACTCCACCACCCGTACCGAACCAGACTTTTGAGATCAAAGGTAGCCTCATTGCCATGGTTCAACGCATTAAATTATACGGACTACAATGCGAAGATCCACTTGAACACCTTGACGAGTTTCAAAGGGTGTGCAGAACTACTCAAATAGACGGGTTAAGTAACGATGCACTCAGATTACGGATATTTCCATTTTCCCTCGTGGAGAAAGCGCAAAACTGGGAAAAACATTTACCTCTTGGTCAGATCACATCTTTGGCCAAGTGCAAGAAGGCATTCTTGAACAAGTTCTACTCACCTTCCCGCACAGTGAAAGTATGATCAGCAATCTTTCACTTCACTCAAAAGCACTCAGAGACTTTCCCGCAAGCATGGGAATAGTTTAAAGATTATGTTGCCCAATGTCCGCATCACAGATACACAACTGAGTCTTTACTCAGCACCTTCTATCGAGGGATTAGGTCGAGGTATCAGACGCTACTAGAAACGGCGAGCAACGGTAATTTTATGCACAAGGACATAACTGCTGAATGGGAGCTCATTGCAAACCTCGCTCAAGCTCAAGAACAGGACAATGAAGGTGATGCAACTAGTGGAGTCTACTCTACCAACTCAGCAACACCAAGCAAATCAGAGATCCGTATAATGAATGCCAAAATAGATCATTTGCTGCGGAGTAAACCAAAACCTGCATTAGCCGAGGATGAGATCCGAGCGGAAGAGGTCAGTCTGCTAGAAAGCACCACCACCCCAATCGTCTCACAACCAGTTGTATTGGATATGTTACAAGCGATATTGCAAGGGCAAAAGATTGCAGCAGACGACCTCACAGTGAACATAAACACAAGACTCTAGTAAGTAGAACGAAGACAAGCCACACCTATGCCCTCTCCTATTCCAAACGCGAGCCTCGCGTGTCCACCTCAGGTGTTCAACAAGAGATCACATAGTTTCACTGAGTTAGACTCGCAACAAAGGGGGGGCGATTCTCAAACACAAATCATTGATCAGCTTAAGTCACCCACCATCCTTGATGGTTTGCCTCGCAACACTGGTGAACGAGGGCAGAATATTCCAGTTCAAACACTGCCACATAACATTTCCTCAACCCACCTCGCTGTCACTGTACCTAAGGCAACACAATGAGTTGAACCTTTAGCATCAGATTCACACAAAAGTAATCTGTTTCCACCAATTTGTCCCCATCTACCTTTTCTTAAGAGCCATAAAAAGTGCATTGCTAAGAAATACAAGACTCAACTGTTCAAACAAATTAAGACTTCGAGTTTCCAATCCCATTGGTCGATGCCTTTATGTTGATGCCGCCTTACCATAAGTTCCTCAAAGACGCGGTGAAAGAGAGTACCAAGGAGATCGAAGGAGAAGATATACTAACACATGAGATTAGTGCAATCATCTTAAGAAAGGAAGCACCCAAAAAGTTATCCGACCCTGGTACCTTTACCATCCCGTGCTCTCTTGGAATGCTATCCTTGAACAATTACTTGTGTGATCTAGGAGCCTCGATCAGTCTTATGTCCCTCTCGGTTGCAAAAAGATTAGGGTTCAAAATATTCAAAGCACGCAAAATCTCATTGATACTTGCCGGCCAGTCTAGGAGGATACAACATGGAATGCTTGAAGATTTACCGGTTAATGTGGGAGGAGTGCAAATCCCAACGGATTTTGTTGTGCTCGAGATGGATCAAGAACCAAAAGACCCTTTACTTTTTGGTAGACCCTTCTTAGCCACAGGCGAAGCTTTGATTGATGTGAGGAATGGAACTATAGAGCTGAACTTGGGCGAAAACATTAAAAAGAAGTTCCACATTGAAAGGGTGTTGAGGAAACCTACCATTGACAACCAAGCATTTTGGATCCAAGAGATGGACGATCTTGAAAATGAGCTGCTTGAGGAATTGCTCACAAAGGACCAACTGCAAGTTGCACTAACCGCACCAATTCAAGATGAGTATTTGCGGATCGAAGCGGAACTCTATAGGGCACTTTTGGATCAACTGAGCACCCGGTCATGCACCTCGAAGCGGATAACACCTAGGAGATCCTTAAGGGAGCTCAAGACGATTGGTCTAAGCTCAAGGCACCAAAATTTGAATTGAAAACACTTCCTGCTGGGCTAAGGTACGCTTTCTTAGGACCTAATTCTACATATCCCGTAATTGTTAATGATGCCATGAATGACAAAGAGCTTGAAATGTTGCTATCCAAACTTAAACGCTTTAGGAGAGCTATAGGTTATTCTCTTGAGAATATTAAAGAAATCTAACCTAGCTATTGTGTGCATAGAATTTACCTTGAAGATGAGTCTCACTCTAGTGTAGAGCCCCAAAGAAGATTAAATCCAAACCTTAAGGAAGTTGTAAAAAAGGAAACCCTTAAATTGCTTGATGCGGACGTAATCTGGCCGGGGCATAGGATGTATAACTGTGGTTAAGAATGATAAAAACGAAATGATACCAACTAGAACTATAACGGGCATAGGATAGATTATTGGAGACTCAACTCGTCTCCTAGGAAAGACCACTTCCCATTGCCTTTCATTGATCAAATGGTGGAACGTCTAGCAAACCACAAGTATTATTGCTTTCTAGATGGGTATAGTGGATTCTTTCAAATCCCTATACACCTAGATGATCAAGAGAAAACAATCTTTACTTGCCCTTATGGAAATTTTTCTTATAAACGAATGTCATTTGGTCTTTGTAATGCTCCCGCAACTTTTCAACGTTGCATGTTGTCTATATTCTCGGATTTAATCGAGGAGATGGTGAAAGTCTTTATGGATGACTTCTCCATCTATGGCTCCTCCTTCTCCTCTTGTTTGTCAAATCTATGCAGGATATTGAGCAGGTGCATGGAGACCAACTTGGTACTTAATTGGGAGAAATGTCACTTCATGGTCAAGGAAGGCATCGTTTTGGGTCACAAGATTTTTGAGAAAGGGATTGAGGTTGATCAGGCCAAGATAGATGTAATGGTTCAGTTACGACCCCTAAAGACGGTAAAGGACATTAGAAGCTTCTTGGGTCATACTGGGTTTTATAGGAGGTTCATCAAGGATTTTTTGAAGATAGGTTGGCCGCTCACTCGCCTACTATGCAAAGAGGCAGAGTTTCTATTTGATGATGAGTGTATGGAAGCCTTTAAAACCATCAAGTCAGCAGTTGTCTTAGCACCCATCGTCCAAGCACACGATTGGACTCTACCATTTCAGGTCATGTGTGACGCTAGTGACTATGCGGTGGGAGCGGTTCTTGGACAAAAGAAAGACAAGAAGTTGAATGTCATGTACTACGCAAGTAGGACACTTGATGATGCCCATATAAAGTATGCAACAACCAAGAAGGAACTGCTGGCTGTTGTCTTTGCATTTGAAAATTCAGGTCCTACCTAGTTGGATCCAAGGTAATCGTCCAGACCGATCACGCGGCTTTGAAATACCTCATAAAGAAAAAGGATGCAAAGCCGAGGCTTCTTAGATGGATACTTCTTCTCCAAGAATTCAACATGGAGATAGTGGATAAACGGGTATAGAGAGCAGTGTAGCTGACCACTTATCAAGGATGACGATAGAGGACTCAGTTCCAATAAATGATTTGATGCCTGAAGAGCCTCCGCGGAAAAAGCAGTTTGTTGGATTAGTGCTCCCTTGGTATGCTGATTGGTAAATTATTTGGTGGTAGGAGAGATACCTACGAGTTTAGAAGGGTACCAAAGGAAGAAGTTCTTTAGAGACATAAATCACTATTTTGGGATGAGCCTATTTATACAAGAGAGGATCGGATGGTGTGTTTAGACAATGTGTGGCTGAAGAGGAGGTTCAAGGACTGTTGAAACACTGTCATGGGTCTACATACGGAGTTCATTTCGCATCTTTCAAGACAGTTCAGAAGATTTTGCTAGCCAGGTTTTGGTGGCCTACCATGTTTAAGGACGCTCAAGTATTCATATCAAAGTGTGACCCTTGTCAACAAATGGGGAACATAGGAAAATGCAATGAGCTGCCTCAAAGACCAATCTTGCACATCGAAGTATTTGATTGTTGGGGAATAGACTTCATGGGGCCCTTCAACCCACCTTCACACGGGAACGCTTACATTTTTGTAGCCGTAGACTATATCTCCAAATGGGTAGAAGCGGTAGCAAGTCCGACGAATGATGCAAAGGTGGTAATTAAGTTATTCAAGACCATCATCTTCCCTAGATTTGGAGTTCCATGAGTGGTGATTAGTGATGGAGGATCACATTTCATCAACAACGCATTCGAGAGATACTTAGGAAGTATGGGGTAAAGCACAAGGTAGCCACACCCTATCATCCTCAAACCAGCGGGCAAGTGGAAGTCTCAGTAGGCAGATTAAATCCGTACTCACAAAGATAGTTTGTGCTTCAGAGAAGGATTAGGAAACTAAGCTTGACGATACACTTTGGTATACTGAACCGCCTACAAGATGCCAATAGGGAGAACACCGTTTCAGCTGCTATATGGCAAGTCATGTCACCTCCCTATGGATATCGAGTATAAGGCAGTATGGGCAACACGACTACTGAATTTTGATCTTAATACAGCCCAATAAAAACGGTTGATCAACATGCACGAGTTGGAGGAAATAAGGATCAACGCCTATGAGAGCTCCAAGACTTACAAGGAAAGAATGAAGGCTCTCCATGACAAAAAGATAGCTCAGAAAGTAATCTAAGCTGGAGATTGTGTGCTATTATTCAACTCAAGACTTAAATTATTTCCTGGGAAGCTAAAGTCAAGGTGGACCGGTCTATTTGAGGTTAAGGAGGTTCTACCGCTAGGAGCAATAACTTTGATTAATAAAAGTGGAGAACCCTTCACAGTAAATGAGCATAGGGTTAAACCTTATGTGGGAACCGAGGAAATACCGAAGAGGACTGTGGCAGTCCTTGACGAACCGCTTTCATCTTGAACAAGAAGACAGTCGAGCTTGAGACTATAAACAAGCTCACTTGGGAGGAAGTCCCATGTATATCCTTGTATATACATTAATTGTAATAATTTCTGTCTTTTCATGCATTTGTCTTTTTGGTTAAAGGATTGTTCATCAGGAGTAGACCAGCTTCGAAGGGTTAAAGGCAGAATATCTGGGTTTTGAACGCTACACCTCGGAGCAAGGACACCGGGGAAAATGACCGAGGGCATGGATCTATCAGCAACGCAAGTACAGCCAGCTGGCAAAGCTCCAGCTCATCAATTGGTCTCCACCAGTCAATTTGTAATTCCCAGGAGAAAAGATAGTCAAACAGATCGAATGGTGGAGAACTGGTCAAGGATTTCGAATTCAAAATCAACGGTCGTGATGAGGTTAAAGTCTGAATCAGGCCTCGGGACCAGAAATGTTTCCACTCAAGAAACCAGTCCCCTCTATTGGAAGCACAAAACCCATCTTCACCCTCGTCTTCCCCCTCTCATCCACTTTTTCTTTCCTTCAACACAATACAAGCGCACGCAAAAAAAAACCGAGCACCTAACACCAACAAAGCGACCGAAGAAAAGGAAAGGAATCGGGAAATGGCAAGCAAGAGTGGAGAAGACAAAGTTCGGGGAGTTAGGGCAGAATTGGATATTTCACATCCGGTGAATACAAGAGGAGCGCATGAAGAAGATAGACCGGTAACGCTCACAAAAGACCTATCCGGCACACTGAACGCATATCAGTGGGAGGGACCAAGGCAGGGAGGTTGTCCGATGTTTGAAAAACTACCGGTCATAAACTCAAAAACATTGGAGAAGAAACCAGCTCAACGGAAGCATTGATGAGCTACCAGATTCTGCTCCCACATACACACTCCTCGCTTCAACAGCCGAGGTGTCGTTCCAAACGCATACAAGCGATCATAGAGAAAACAAGAGGCGCCTCATACGCTGAACTCGAAACGAGCAGCAAGGACTCCGACTCCTAGGTACCTACTCTACTTCTTTCATTGTAAATACCACTCCATATTCTTGTTTGTTTTATTTGTCAACCTAGGATTCACTTCTAAGCTTTTATACACACAAGGGACTGTGTGATCTAATTTTGGGGGAGGGTCCTAGTGGTTACTAACCTTGTGTTTTGTGATTCTTAGTTTGTTCTTAGTTTGTTTTGCATGCATTCACTTAGGTTGTAAAAATCCGGTTAGATTTTTCTTTGTGCATTTGGTTGTTGCATTTCATTGCCTTTAAGGCATAGAAAAAACCAAAAAACTTGAAATTTATTGAAAATGAAATCCGTAAAAAATAGAGTGATCATGTAGTTGCATTCACTTAGCTTTGTTCTTAGGTTGCATTCACTTAGGATTCATGCATCCGTACTTGTTGTGTGGGAATGATCTTGATGATGCTAAATCTTGTTAGGCTAGCTAGTAACCATTGTGAATGCTCTTGATTGGTAAATAGCCGTTTTAGAAAGTTTTTCAGCGGATCATTCATCTTAGTAAACTTTACTTGGGTTGTGTTTCGAAAAGGCCTTGTTTGATTCCTTCTAAAATTGAACTTAAACCGCCAATCTAGAGCCTAGAGATTCATCAAATACCTTCCTTCTTTATGTTTAGCATAATCCATTATGTGTGTGTGGTAAAAGCCTCTCAAGTTAAGTGGAAAATGAAAGCTGCCCGCCAAAACTAAAACCGAGTAAGTGGTAAAGGTGAAGCGGCTGGAAGGATGCGTAAACCCGTAGCCTTTCACGCCCGTGTATATTCGCTGTTTACTCCATATGCGGGATTGTGAAGCAACTTGGAAGGAGTTGTGTATCCGAGCCTTCCATGTTTGTGTAAGCCAACTTCGGAAAATACAAGAGGGAAAATAAAAAGAAAAAAAAGAAAGAAAGAAAGAAAAGAATAAATAATCGGGCAGCAAAAGAATTAATGAGAGAGAAACCATTTGAGTTCAAAAATGATCATGCTAAGCTTAGGAAAGTTGAACTATGTACTCGTTGATCTCTAGTCTGTTTTGAGGACCGAACCTAAAAGAAATAAGGAATTAGACTCGGACCTTTAGAGACCCGCTGAGGTACTAGGAATCTATAGGATGGATGCTATTCTTGAGGATGAGTATATTGCGGTTTCCAAAATGATAGAGCCCACGTGTGGATTACACCCTAGCTTACACAAGTACTCGTTGCATTAGATACTCCCATTTTGTGTGCAGTTTTTCTAGCTTAGATCATTGCACATGCTTGAGGCCAAGCAAGATCTAAGTTTGGGAGAGCTGATGTATGTGGTTTTTAATAGTTTTGGAGTTGTATTTTAGGTCACTTTACATCTGTTTAGCTAGATTTTTTGTGCACTTAGGCCATAGGTTAGTTTTGCACAGTTTGCATTTGCATTTGGAGTTTTGGAGTTTATCTAGGTAAAGGAGCAAAAATTAGCAAAACTGGAGCTAAGGATAAATGGAGCAGCTGCTGTATGGTTTCTTATTAAGGAATCTATATCTTCATCTGATGCCTTATTCCATAGCTTCGATCCTTACTCATTCTAGCATCCTGATAGCTTTTAGGTTCTTTTATCTCAATTATTTCTGCACTTGCTAATGCATAAACTACAAGATCTGCTTCTTTAAAACGTGATGGAGTTTTAACTTCACGTATCTTTCTATCTCTGGCTAGTAAGTAATCTTCCAGGCTTGAGCTCTGTCAAGTACTGTGCTCATTACCCTCTGTGTCTGTCTCTTCTTTCTCTGAGACCCGATCAACATCACTTTTATCTGAACCACTAACTGAGTCTGGTACATAGCCATCATCTGCTCCACCTAATTCATCGTTTGTATCTGCCTCTGAAGATGCCTAAGAATTCTTGGTGTTACTGTCAATGGTGATCTCTCTTCTAGAAATAGTTCCACTTGATTCATCAACCTTAGGAACCTGTGTACTTTCTCCTAGGATTTCTTCTAGATCTGAGTTGAATGTCACCCTCTTAATTGACTTCTTCTGTTTACTGGCTTGATCATGATCCTTATGTGGGAACCGAGGAAATATCGAAGAGGACTGTGGCAGTCCTCGACGAACCGCTTTCGTCTTGAACAAGGAGACAGTCGAGCTTGTGACTGTAAACAAGCTCACTTGGGAGGAAGTCCCATGTATATCCTTGTATATACATTAATTGTAATAATTTCTGTCTTTTCATGCATTTGTTTTTTTGGTTGAATGATTGTTCATCAGGAGTAGACCAGCTTCGAAGGGTTAAAGGCAGAATATGTGGGTTTTAAACGTTACACCTCAGAGCAATGACACAGGGGAAAATGACCGAGGGCACGGATCTATCAGCAACGCAAGTACAGCCAGCTGTCCAACCTCCAGCTCATCAATTGGTCTCCACCAGTCAATTTGTAATTCCCAGGAGAAAAGATAGTCAAACAGATCTAATGGTGGAGAACTGGTCAAGGATTTCGAATTCAAAATCAACGGCCGTGATGAGGTTAAAGTCTGAATCAGGCCTCGGGACCAGAAATGTTTCCACTCAAGAAACCAGTCCCCTCTATTGGAAGCACAAAATCCATATGCACCCTCGTCTTCCCCCTCTCATCCACTTTTTCTTTCCTTCAACACAATACAAGCGCACACGAAAAAAACCGAGGACCTAACATCAACATAGCGACTGAAGAAAAGGAAAGGAATCGGGAAATGGCAAGCAAGAGTGGAGAAGACAAAGTTCGGGGAGTTAGGGCAGAATTGGATATTTCACATCCCGTGAATACAAGAGGAGCGAAGGAAGAAGATAGACCGGTAATGCTCACAAAAAGACCTATCCAGCACACTGAACGCATATCAGTGGGAGGGACCAAGGCAGAGAGTTTATCCGATGTTTGAAACAATACCGGTCATAAACCCAAAAACATTGGAAAAGAAACCAGCTCAACGGAAGCATTGATGAGCTACCAGATTCTGATCCCACATACACACTCCTCGCTTCAACAGCCGAGGCGTCATTCCAAACGCATACAAGCGATCATAGAGAAAACAAGAGGCGCCTCATACGCTGAACTCAAAACGAGCAACGAGGACTCCGACTCCTAGGTACCTACTCCACTTCTTTCATTGTAAATACCATTCCATATTCTTGTTTGTTTTATTTGTCAACCTAGGGTTCACCTCTAAGCTTTTATACACACAAGGGACTGTGTGATCTAATTTTGGGGGAGGATCCTAGTGGTTACTAACCTTGTGTTTTGTGATCTTAGTTTTTTCTTAGTTTGTTTTGCATGCATTCACTTAGGTTGTAAAAATCTGGTTAGATTTTTCTTTGTGCATTTGGTTGTTTCATTTCATTGCACTTAAGGCATAGAAAAAAAAAAAAAACTTGAAATTTATTGAAAATGAAATCCGTAAAAAATAGAGTGATCATGTAGTTGCATTCACTTAGCTTTGTTCTTAGGTTGCATTCACTTAGGATTCATGCATCCGTACTTATTGTGTGGGAATGATCTTGATGATGGTAAATCTTGTTAGGCTAGCTAGTAACCATTGTGAATGCTCTTGATTGGTAAATAGCCGTTTTAGAAAGTTTTTGGGCGGATCATTCATCTTAGTGAACTTTACTTGGGTTGTGTTTCGAAAAAGCCTTGTTTGATTCCTTCTAAAATTCAACTTAAACCGCCAATCTAGAGCCTAGAGATTCATCAAATACCTTCCTTCTTTATGTTTAGCATAACTTATTATGTGTGTGTGGTAAAACCCTCTCAAGTTAAGTGGAAAATGAAAGCTGCGCGCCAAAACTAAAACCTAGTAAGTGTTAAAGGTGAAGCGGCTGGAAGGATGCGTAAACTCGTAGCCTTTCACACCCGTGTATATCCGCTGCTTACACCATATGCGGGATTGTGAAGCAACTTGGAAGGAGGTGTGTATCCGTAGCCTTCCATGTTTGTGTAAGCCAACTTTGGAAAATCCAAAAGGGACAATAAAAAGAAAAAAAAAGAAAGAAAGAAAGAAAGAAAAAAAATAATAAATAAGCGGGCAGCAAAAGAATTAATGAGAGGGAAACCATTTGAGTTCAAAAATGATCATGCTAAGCTTAGGAAAGTTAAACTATGTACTCGTTGATCTTTAGTCTGTTTTGAGGACCGAACCTAAAAGAAATAAGGAATTAGACTCGGACCTTTAGAGACCCGCTGAGGTACTAGGAATATATAGGATGGATGCTATTCTTGAGGATGAGTATATTGCGGTTTCCAAAATGATAGAGCCCACGTGTGGATTACACCCTAGCTTACACAAGTACTCGATGGATTAGATACTCCCACTTTGTGTATAGTTTTTCTAGCTTAGATCATTGCACTTGCTTGAGGCCAAGCAAGATCTAAGTTTAGGGGAGCTGATGTATGTGGTTTTAATAGTTTTAGAGTTGTATTTTAGGTCACTTTACATCCATTTAGCTAGATTTTTTGTACACTTAGGTCATAGGTTAGTTTTGTACAGTTTGCATTTGCATTTGTAGTTTTGGAGTTTATCTAGGTAAAGGAGCAAAAATGAGCAAAACTGGAGCTAAGGATAAATGGAGCAGCTGCTATAACGTCTAAGGCAAAAAGGATCGCACAACTTTGGATCGGTACCTAGCGGATCGCATGGCGAGGACTGCCCAGAATGCTCAACAAAGGCCGTCTTGGTGACTAACCTCAATCTTTCTGCTGCGAGGGAAGACTAAGATCCATCTCTCTTCACAACAAAGGACACACTCGGAGCCACAACTCAGTCTAGAAGCACGAGGACAAAGATAAGAAGCACTCCTCGGTGCCCAAGCTCGCGCAAGGCCTCCGAGGATAGATTCACAGACTGCCTGGTTGACCGACTTAGGTCGTTTGACCATTAGGGTTATGCAAAAAACCCTATAAATACCCCTTAATGACACTCTTATCATTTTATCTGATGTTTTTAGCCGCAAAACTCTCTCTACTTTAATACTTTTATTTCCTTTATGCTTGTTTAAGGTTGGTACTCTTTGAATGATTATGATTGAATGAATAAAGTATTGTTTTGATCTTCATCTTTTCTTCTTGCAATTTTATTAAGCTTTACTTTACTTATACAATCTAGATCTTCCCCGATCCTCCGCCCTCACAAATTGACGTGCGAGTAGATCCCTTTGGATCTCAGGATGGGGAGATCGAAGGTGAATCCTTTGATTCCACCGCCTAGCTATCGATCTAAACTCTGATCTCTTCTAGTAAAGCTAAGCTTAATACTGATCTCTCCCTGATTAAGAGAGATCTGATTTGGGTTGTGACCAAAGGCTAGCGCTAACGGGATTGGAGACCATATGCCTTGCTAGTGATGGCTTGATCCTCCGAACAGAGATCTAGCATGTGGATCAGCCATTAGACGAGTTGGGATTTGTTTTATGCGTCCAGTTCGGCTTGATCACGGCGAGAGTCGGAATAGATCAGCTGATCCGGATAGAGATCTTCACCATGAGAACGGGCCGGTCTAGCCAATATCCCGGTCTAGAGATCGCCCAAAGAATCCAGCGAGTGGGATCGGCGAGTTTGTCGCCGATGAACCTCCCTATCCTCTTCATCCTTTTTCCTTGAATAGCTTAAACCCTATTTCGCATTTCTTGCTCTATTATTTGATCGTTTATCTGTTTTAGCATTTAAAATTATGTTCTGTTTTTGTCATCTAGTGTATTTTGTCCTATTTGCTAGTTTGCGAGCATAGAATATTGTTAGATCTATCATTGTGACAGAACGTTAAATTGACTTGGACTAGGATGTAGTATGAGATAGATTGTTTGCAAGAAATCCCGAGTATTTGGTTTGACAATCCACCTTACTTACCACCACACTCAATGATTTGATAGAAGAATCGTCAAAAGTCTTTTATCAATATCAACCGAATCGTTGAAGCAACAACTGGAAACAAACTTCTTTCGTACATGGATGCTTCCCCGACGACATGGATAAAACTTCATTCATCACAGAATGGGGCACTTATTGTTGCAAACTAAAGCCATTCAGACTCAAGAACGCTGGAGCTACCTACAAGTTCCTCGTGAACAATATGTTTGCCGGCCAACTCGGGCAAACAATGGAAGTATATATAGATGACATTCTGGTCAAGTCGTTAAAAGTAGAAGATCACATCGATCATTTCATGCTTCAAGACTCTGAATGAATACCAGATGAAGCTCTACCCAGAAAAATGTACTTTTGGGGTTATAACGGGAGAATTCCTCGGATACATAGTCACTCAAAGAGGAATCAAAGATAATCTCAAGCAAGTCATGGCAATCCAAGAATTGCCTTCCCCAAATAATAAGCGAGAAGTACAAAGGCTAACAGCCTGAATAGCCACCCTAAACCGCTTCATATCGCATTCGACCGACAAGTGTCTTCTATTTTACAATTTGTTGCGTGGAAACAAAAAGTTCAAGTGGGACAAAACCAGCTAAAAGGCCATCTCCAAGTTGAAAGAGTACCTTTCAACACCACTGATACTCGCCAAAGCAGAAAACAGAGAACCACTATATTTATAAATCTCGGTTTCCACCTCAGCAGTTAGTGGTGTACTAGTTCGAGATGATAGAGGAACTCAGTACCTGATCTTCTATATAAGTAAGTCATTTGATGGAGCCGAGTCTAGATACCCGACTATAGAGGAGCTTGCACTAGCGGTAGTTACTTCAATGAGGAAGTTGCGATCTTACTTGCAGTCACAAACCATTATAGTGTTAACAAATCATCCATTGCGAACGATACTGCATAGGCCTAACTAGTCAGGGCGACTGACGAAGTTGGCAATCAAATTAAGTGAGTATGAAATCGAGTTCAAGGAACACACAAGTATAAAGTCGCAAGTTTTAGCTGATTTCATAATCGGGCTATCTCGGGATCTAGAACCTCTAGACTCGGCCAAGGATCAAACATGGAAGATATATATGGATGGATCTTCATCACAACATGGCTCAGGAGTAGGCATCCGACTAGAGAGCCCTACGGGAAAAGTCTTAGAACAGTCATTCTGACTTGCATTCCCAGCTTCAAAAAATGAAGCAGAGTACAAGGCACTAATTGCGGGAATCAAACTAGCTAAGGAAGTTGGACCTACCGATATTGATTGCTATTGCGATTCCCAACTCATCATTAATCAAGTGAACAAAGGTTACGACACGAAGAATGATCCATTGGAAGCTTATCTTCACGTGGTAAAGGAGCTGACCAAGGAATTGAGATTTAGGATCAACAAAAATCTCAATGTCCGAGAACGCATCTGCCGATACCTAGTAGCTCTTGCATTCACAACAGATTCCATCCAAAGACGGATCATCCCAGTGGAAAGCATAGATTGCCCAAGTATAAGCCTACCAAAAGGGGATCTAGAACTCATCTCGGCAATAGACAAAATCCAAGAAGGATCAGATTTTGAGATGGCAGATGCTGAACAAAACGACAAACAGAACTTACATTCTAGATGGCGAAACGCCAGAAGATAGATGGGCAGCCCAGCGAATAAAAGCCAAATGTGCTTTTTATGCCCAAGTCAGCGAAAAACTCTACCGAAGAAGTACAAACGGTGTACTACTCACTTGCGTTCACGGTGACGAGGTCGACGAGATCATTAAAAAGACAAATGATGGAGCAGGAGGAAACCACAATAGTCGAAGAACACTCGTTCAGAAGATAAAAACACTCGGCTACTATTTTGCGCTAGATGGAATATTCGTGTAAGTAAATCAACACCGCGAAACCCACAAGGAAATGCCCAAGCTGAGGCCACAAATAAACAGATCCTCGATGGTCTAAAGAAGCGACTCTCTGAAAAAAAAAAGAAAATTGGGCTTCCGAGTTGGAGGGCGTATTATGGTCACATCGGACCACACCTCGGTGATTGACCGGATGCACTTCATTCTCCCTTTCTCATGGAATGAAACTAATGACTCCAGCGGAGAAAGCTATGCCAACTCTACGCTGAGAACATCTTTCTGAGACTGAGGATACTAACAACAATGCTACGGAAAATAGCATTGACGACTTAGAAGAAGAACACGACAAAATACTTCTTCGGGTATAAAACTATCAACAACAAGCCGCAAAGTACTTCAATAAAAAATTACGCGAACGACACTTTGCAGTCAGAGACCTTGTACTTTGAAAAGTGTTCGAGAACACGGCTGAACTTAATACTGGGAAACTTAGTGCAAATTGGGAAGGGCTATACATCATCTTTGAATTCGTAAAGCTAGGAGTCTACAAGATTGCTAACATGGAAGGAGTACCGATTCCTCAAAGTTGGAACTCCATCAACCTAAAGTAATACTACTACTAAAGGTTCGCTATCTCGGCGAATTAGATGCATCACTTAACGCATCTCTGTCTACTTAATTAGTTATGTAATAAGAACTACGTCTTGGCTTTATCCCTTCGGGGTACGTAGGTAGCCTTTGGGTCCAGCTAGAACTCTATAAAAATTTCATTTGCCCCTAGTCAGCATCTAAAAACAGGAAAGAGTTATACCCTATATCCTCCAAAGTCGCAAGTCAAGATAAATTCTCGAAAAATCAAACGAATTTACCTTTAAGCTGAGTCTTAAAATCTTGCTGCGCCCAACCTCAAAAAATTGTCCAAGTCACTGAAACTTCGCCGAGTCTAACTCGAAAATCTCAGACTAAGGCCTACTCCTTACCTCAAATGCTGAGTTCTAAACTCGCCGAACTCAATCTCACAAAACTTAATATCACCGAGTCTAATCTCGAAAATCTTTGACTAAGGCCTAATCCTTATCTTCAGAACCGAGTTTTGAATTCACCAAACTCAACCTCAGAAAACTTATACAATACTTGACCATTACGAGATCAGTTCTCGAAAAAAGAAAAAGTATAGCTTTGTGCAGACATAATGAGATTAACTTCTCACCAAACGATGGAACATAGTTCTGTACAGATTAATGAGATCAATTCTCATCAAAAGACAAAGCATAGCTTTGTACAAATTTGCCGAGATTAAAAACTCACAAAACAACAGAACATAGTTCCGTACAGGTTAATGAGATCAATTCTCGTCACAGGGCGAAGTATAGCTTTGTACAGGTCTACCAAGATTGAAATCTCACTTAACGACAAAGCAAACCTTTGTACAGAATTACGAGATGAAAAGTCTCAAACGAAGACAGAACATGAATTTTGTATAGATAGTCAAAAATTTGTTAAATAGAGTTTTACGAATATGGTTTCCGAGTCCAAACTTCTTTAAACTCAAACTGAGTCCTAAAATCTCAGCTCTAAAAGTGGCATAACGAAAAATTATCTTCCTAAGCTAAAACAAGATCAAACTCTCTAAACACGGGAAGAAACTTGTCTAAACGCGCAAAAATAAGAAAAGAATCTCGGGAACCAGAATTCATAAAAGGACGAGTCAATCAATTAAAAGAAATTTTCATTCATAATCAAGTGTCAAACTTCATTTCATTTACACAGGAAAAAATTTACAAAAGAAAGCACCAAGTACAAAAGTATGTGCAACTTTTAAAAGAAGCCAAGCGGCGGTTACAAAGAGAAGACTACGACAAAGCTCGGAGAAATTACGGTGCTTCTGGTAATCCACTTTCACCAGCATTGGAGGATTCTCCCACTTCAAAACCAGGGACGACCAAGTCACCTGGGTGCAGAAGCGTCAAACTCTTCTTATCAACGAGTTCCTTGAACTCGTTCACCTTGGCAGCCATCAAATCGGTGACCGCAGTAGGGATTTTGACTCCACGGTTGGAAAGCAATTGGAGAACATTTGTCGACCTAATAAACTGGGTATATGCCAAGTGGGCCTCAAGGTTCCTATCAAGATCACTGAACCGAGTAGCAATTCGGCCAAAACGGTCAGACAGTCGTTCACGAAAAACCTTGAAGATTTTTAAGAATCAAGAATCAAAGTCCCCCTCATAGTGTCCAACTTGGAATGCAACTTCAGAACCTCCTCATTTGCTTTCTCAGCAGACTTGAAACCATCACTCCGATCAGAGTCAGCACATTAAGTGACTCGAATAGAGCCTCGTTGCGTACAACCAACTTGAAGATGTTCTCACGCTCAAGCTTCAACTCATCCTTGACGTGAACAAGTTTCTTCTCTACCTCAGAGAGCTTAGAACGAAGTTCAGCCACTTCAAGATAACTTCCAACAGCTTGGCTGGACGTGCCCCTCCGAGAACCACTTTCCAGGTTGGCAACAGACCTCTCCTATTTTAACATGATGTTGTTTAGGCAAACGATAAACTGCAAAGTCATCGAGAAAACAACAAGTCAGAAGTTGGAAACAAGACAGTAAGTACAAAGTAATAATCAAAAAATCAATACGAACCCAGAACAGCAAATATGAAGCCTCTTCATACTAAGAACAGCAAATACGAACCCACAAGGAGCACCTGCGGAACCACTCCTACTACCTCCTCTTAGAGAGTCGATCCTTAGCGGTGCATTAGTCATCGCCTTTTTTGCAGGATGCGAATCTCCACGGCCAGACCCTGAAGGGACTTCAACTATGTCCCGAGATAGAGAAGCTAAGGGTTCAGAAACCCTAGAAGGACCTCTAGAAGATCGAGCATTAAAACCCTCGAGTGCAGAATTGACACCAACTTCAACGTTACGAAGCTTCAAATCATCAAGACCCATTTTTCAAAGAAGAATGAAGAAAAAGAAGTTAGAAAAATTTGAAAAAGCTTGAAGAAGGAAGAATTCGGAAGTCGTCAAAGTAATATTGCATAGATGAAAATTGAATGGTAAAAGAAGAAGAAGCACAGTATTTATAGGGAATTACTGAAATTAGAAATGACGCGAAACAGTAACTATAACTGAGCGGGGAGTAATCGAAGCGTCACCACACGGTAATAATGATGATTCACGTAAAACCGAGGCGATTGTTCAACTAGCCCACTGGGAAACCGACACGTAA
Organism: Lepidium aucheri; assembly: GCA_900406435.1. NCBI lineage: Eukaryota > Viridiplantae > Streptophyta > Magnoliopsida > Brassicales > Brassicaceae > Lepidium > Lepidium aucheri. The sequence continues at coordinate 23,076 of OVBA01000272.1, forward strand.
ACCAAAGATTTTGGAAGATGAAAAACCTTTCCGACTCGGAAATTTGGCACCATAATTTTCTGAGTCTAGGGGGGGAAATTGTTAGAGGTGGATCCGAGATTCTACTTCGGTCCACTGAAGACAACAGGTTGAATACAAAAGAACAACTCAGTTGCAAGCACTAAGTCTTCAATTGGATAATATATTCGACTCGGCAGAATGTCTCGTCTCGGAAGGTTCCACGAACCTAAAGAAAATTTGGATGACACATCAGCAAACAAATAAATGGAAATTTTCCTGTTGCGACATGGAAAATTTCCACAAATCAAACATGAATCTTAACAGATTCAGTCTTATCAACAGATTTGTAAATCTTCCTTTATTTTCTATACATGTAACCGCCTCTAGAAACTATAAATAGAGGCACAATCCTTTGAAAAAGAGATCCGCTTTTTGGCACACAAAAGTCTAATAAGAACATCAATTCGGCAATCATCTCTTCTTATTCTTAGTTAACTAGCTCTTGCTTCCAAACCAATCTACAAGTGTCCTTGCCCATTCTCCTCTACTCTTTTAATCATGAACCTTCGTTTTAATACTCATTGTGCTAAGGTCGGTTACAACAGAAACGAAAACAGAACGGTCCAAACTAATGAAGGATATAAGATGATACATGAAACATCTTACTTACATACTGATCACAAATAACAAAATGGTCCTGTTGCATGCATAAACCTCACAAGTTATGTTTCAAACTGAGTGTTTTGGAGAGAGTGTTCTTGATATATCTATATAACAAAGATAATCCTGAGTGAATCCGAATTTTTACTTTTTGTTTAAAATCTGCTGTATTCCAAATAATTTTATGGATATATGAAAGTTTTTTATCATGTGAAACATCTAAGATTTGGAAAACTATATCTCTGACATTATACAAGTAGACCCCACATTATCCGGAAAAGTCTACTAATTTAGAAACAGTGTTCCAAGTTTCGACTAATTAGTCGAGAGTTTTTGTGAATATAAGCTGAAATCTAGATTATTATTCATCTACTCATATTTTTTTTAAAATGTATTTTCCCTCCATAACTTATCTACCAAGTGTTTTATACACATGGGTAACACCAGAGAGAGTTTTTACATCCTACACCTACTACTTAATTAGACCACACCAGAGATAGTTTTTACATCCTACACCTACTACTTGATTAGACCATCTCCAAAAAAAACTTCATTTTGAAGTTTCACAAACTTCAAATTTGAAGTTTTTGACTTTTTTTGGTCCAAAAACACACTTTAATTTGTAGTTTTTGGGTTTGTCTCAAAAACAAAGTTCAAAATTTAATTTATTTGCATTATAGTCTTTACTATTGATCACAAATTAACTAAAACCATAAATCTTTTATAATTAACTATAAAACATACACATAAACATTACAAATACCATTAATTAATAAAATTTTACACTAAACATTAAACTACACAAAAATAAAAATAAAAACAAAAATATACAATTGAAATTACAATTTACAAAAAGAATATCATATTACTCAACAAAATAATTTTATGAGGTGGCATTTGGTCTAGTGGCAGGTGGTAAGTTTACTAAAGGCAGACACACTTACACGTCTAGAGATCGAGTCTCATTGTCTACATTATGTAAGAGCTTGACTAATGGACCAGCCAATTGTGACAAAGTGATTCCATAATACTCTCATATATGATCAGTCGATGCATTTCAAAGTGTTAAATTAGTCTTTTTATTTTTTATTTGAAGATTACAAGGTTAAAATTATTGAAATTGGTCATTTTTATTTATTGCCATTTCAACTGATATCTCTGGGGTTGATTTTGAATCTCTAATCGGTGCACTCATATCATAGTCATATTTGATTATCATGTTCTACATTATACAAAAAAAGAATACAAGCACAAGAACAACAACCTTCAATTTTACCAAACTTATATGGATAATATTTTGGTGACTTTGGAGGTTTGGGATCAAATTTACAAAAAATATATTAATATTATTGTATTCTTTTGTTTGTGTAATATTGTTGTATTCTTGTAATTTATCTTTCTTTGTTATTTTTTTCTTGTGAAATATGCTTAATGTAATATTATTGTTGTATAATACTTATCTTTAATGGTGTAATAATGTTGTTGTGCTATTTTTATCTTTTTTAATTTGTATTCTTATACAAAATATATATATATTAATTATATGCATGTACATGAAATATCAGAATTATATGTATATATGGATTAATTAGGTGATAACAATTAAAATTAACTAAATTATTTATTAAATTATATAATTGTAGGGAGGAAAGTGCAAATAAAAATAAAAAGAAACTTCATATTTAAAGTTTTGAACAGTAAAACTTTAAATTTGAAGTGTCACTATTCAAAACTTAAAAAATCAAAGTTTTAGAGTTTTTTTTGGAAGATGCAAAACTTCATATTTAAAGATATAGTGTTTTTAGAGATGCTTTTAAATGAGCCTTTATAAATCTTTACCCATGAAACTTTACGCCATTTGGTATGTCTTATGGCTCTACAGGTTTTTTTCAAACATATACACATCTTTGAATGTTTGAAAGCCACACTTATAATCTTGATCATAATGGCGATAACTCGGTGAAAAAGAAAATGTATTTTGTTTGCTGAATACCCTTAATGTAGTAAAGGGTGGAGAACATGTGATATCAAACGAGAAGATGTGATCTTTTACCAACTTAAGAAGGAAACAATAACAACTTAATCAACCTTGAATCAGTATGATAAGAACTGACCGTCGGAAATCTCTCTGAATGACAATTAATATATTGAAAATGATAAAGTGTAGCAACTTTCCACTAGATATTCCACGAGTCAATGTCTCGCCTCTCAGAGTCTACATACATCACCTGATATAGCTTGCTTCAAAGTGGCTACAATAATAAAGTAGAAACCATCATTTTCCTGAAGCCAATAATATGGACGTCTAGATTATAAACGAGTCGTCACAAAGCTTTTATCTTGGTGACTAGTCACCCATATCTTAGTAATCTAATACATCTTTTGTCCCAAATATTACAAAATCCAAAGAAATAATATTAGACAACTGCTTTTAAAATGTGAAATGTCTGAATGGCACTCTTGGCTAGGTGATGCTTTTTCGACATGCCACCACTTTACTTGAATGGCTGGTACGATTCAGACTTATTTAGTCGTCCACTAACACGATTTACATCACTAATTGGATCATGTATTTATGAACATTTCCTAATTATTGGAATACCAGAAAAAAAATATAACATGGTTTCTAGATTATTTGGGCAGCCGAAATATCGGACTATATATGACGACAAAGACAAGTGAGTTTTACTGTCTTACAAGTTTACTTCTTGAACTTAACATTCAATATGAGAACCTGATGCCACTTACGACAATCAAGTAACTTTGCATATTAGTGCGAATACGATCTTCCTAAGACGAATAATGTAATATTTTTCACAAACTATTAAATATTTACTTTTTCCTTTTACATAAAAGTTAGTCGTTGACTCTTTGTTCTAGTGATATTTCAAATGATGCTTTGGATTCGTGGGTAACTATTTACACTGAGACTTGTGAATTACTTCATACAAAAAAGTCCATATATATAAGGTAAAATCTTAGAGACTCAGATTTGGTCTCTGTTCGAATCTGAAAGCATTGTTTGTAAAATAGCCAGTTCTACGCTTACGGTATATCCATTAATACTATGTAATTAAATATGGATCATTTAAATTTAGATGCTTTAAATGGATATGTAAAGCCGAGTTACTCTCAGTCTGGTGGTTAGGATGATTCAGCTAATGACTCAGAGCACCGGGGTTCGATTTTTCCCCACTACACTAGTAGAATTAAAAAGGATTTTAAGATGTGGGCTAGGCTATGAATCGGGCTTTGTCGATCCAACTGTTAACAAAAAAAATGGATATGTAAATGTTAGAGTAGATTAGATTATGTTAGATTAATAAGAGTCGTGCGGATTATCTAAAAAACAGAACCTACTAGACTACTTAGCATGAAAAAAGAATGTAAATGATTTAAGATAGGATAGCGAAATTTAATACCATGACTACATAGTAAGAGACATTAGACCAGCAATGTCAGTGGTATAGTTGAAAATATCTTAAATATGTCATGATACTAGGACAATATCGATAATATAAATTACTAAACATTTCCTAGAAACAATACGTAATAAAATAATGGGACCCTATAATAATAGTAAAAGAAATGAACGATCGTACTCAGCTCCATTATCAAAAAGGTAAATGCTGAGCCTGTTAGGTAAAGAATAGAATATATTTCCCCCTTTTATTGTCACACTATAAACTATATAGATTTGGTATCGCACATAATTTCGATATAAACAAAGACTAACTTCACACTCAACTACACCTTCCTATTAAAAATTCACTCATAGATTTTAATCAAACGAGTCAAAAAAAAATAAATTCAGAAGATTTGATTACTGTTGTGGAATTTGGATTACTTGTTTATTTGCCCATCAGTTGAAAGGTTCAAACTCTACTTCCGGTGAAAAAGATTAAAAGAAGGCACAGAAAAGAGAATGAAACAGAAGTGTTAAACGAAGCCCGTTTTATAATAGAGGCCCATTCAGTAGGTTACTAATATCATGGGCTCTATTTTCTATCTAGTCTTTGTCTCTCTTCTTCCTTTTTCTACTCTTTATTTTCCTTCTTCTCGTAATTAAACAAAACGGTTCACTAATTGTTAACCTAATTGGCTCTATCTTTTATACAGAGTCACAAATAACAGAGGCTAATCAGTTTCAACTACTATTTACTACAAGAAATTCAAACAGATATTGATGAAAATGGTATCTGTCCACAAATTTTAATCGGTACAAACATTCTATCAAGAAACTATCTGTAAGATGTTGAAGACCCACCGAGTATATAATATGGAATTATGTATCAGACGAATTATGAAATGTGATCTGCTATATGTACACAATACCTTAGCTCAATAATAACATTTAATTGGACTGGAGAAAAATTAGTAAATCCAGAGTTATATATTTTGTTTAATTTTTTTTTTTTCATTCAAAATAAATATACGGTGGAAAGATTCTGACTAGTCTGTATCGTACAATTCAATATGCATTGAGTGTGTAAGATAGAGATTTTATCAAATTTGGCAGGACTCATTAGGAAAATGAAAAAGAGCTTTCAATTTTGAAGAAAGAGGAGACAAATATTTTAGGGATATTTTGGTGAATGGCCTAAGTGAACAGCCACAAGACATGTTCACATTAATGTAAGTAGTCTTGTTTTTGGTTTGAGGTCTCTTAGGAAATTTGATTGGCAATATCAAAATTAGGTTCTTAAGACTAGGACATCTTCCTCTTTTTGGATATAAACAAAAACTAAAAATGAGAGCCAATTACATTGTATTTCACTATCGTATTCTGTTTCCTGATGTCTTTGGAACTTTTATAATCAACTCATTTATTTTTTCGAATACTTCCTCCCTATCAAATAAGATAATGTTTTAAGAACAAATTTTTCGTATCACATGATTTGATGTTATTTTGAATATTCAATTGTTTTTTATTATCTTGCATATAATTAAAACATTATAAAGAGAAACTAAATTACAAAGGCAAGAACAGTATAGATCTTATAGCTAATACAAACAATACAAAGTAGTGTTCAAATACACCATAAAACGTAGATAAAAATCTCAGCGGAAAGATATCAAGCATTAAAACTCAGTGATGGACATATTGTAAGTAATATAAGTGAGTTTGTGAAAAAAAAAAATTTTTAAAAAAAATATATATATATTTAAAAAAATTTAAAAATTAAAATTAAAATTAAAATTAAAATTAAAATTAAAATTAAAATTAGAATTAAAATTGATACTTAATTAGATAGACGTGTTTTAGATTGAAGACAGTCTTGAAACATCTGCTCGAATATAATTTGATATTTAGTTTGTAGTAATATATAATTGGTTTTCATTGGTGGAATTTTTTTTAACATAATTGATTTTCATTTGTTATTCTAGAGAGAAGACAGTCTATCTTAAAACATAAGTTTAGGGCTCTGATCAGTTCGAAACTGATACTAAGACATTGTGATATTCATTTAGTTTTGTTTTTTCCCTATAGATTGGTAATAATACTAGATACTATTGGGCCTGATTGAAAATTTTTTTCTGGTAAATTACTCTGATTGAGAACTTTTTTTAAAGGTAAAACTAAATTAAATAAATCGTTATGTGAAGTAGTCAACTAGGGATTTGGGTTGTGAAAAAGCACATATATTCATAATAATGGGTCTTCAACATGTGCGAAGACTTTTATTACTATACATTTTATATAGTTTGAAAATTGTTTAGGAGTCGATACCACTTCAAGTTTAGTGGAAGATCTTGGTCACGCATGCGGCTGCTATAAACAGCACGAGTCTCTTATATTACTATTTGATTTCGAAATTAAAATGAATTAGTATAAATTTTGGTCTATGCAATCTTTTAGATTTGATAGATTTCCTTAAAAAATATTTGTAGTGACGAAACGGTGAATCATATTAAATCATGCATTTTGCATGTTAAGATGACTCATAACTCAAAATGACGATTGGTCGTAATATCTCCAACAATAAAAACAGTTGAAATTAGTGCCATTCTCACATTAATTTCTCTTCTTTTCTGAGTATCATTTCGGATTCGCCGTAGAATTGTCGACGACTTTTGTTTTTCATTAAGTAGGTCAATAACTTTCTTATGTCGATAAGGTTTTGGATAAGTTTTTTCAACTTTTATTGACTCTATATATGCATTCACATAATTCATTGTTTTTCCACATCCTTTAATCATTGTTTTATTTAATTTTTATCTGACTTCCGTTTTCCATCGTATAAATACATATTCTTTTTTTTTCTGTCAAACTACATATATCATATATATATATATATATCACTAATATTTATAATAAGTATCGACTATTGTTTTGCTATAAATCTATCAGGTAGACCTCTAGATTTTTTCCTTATGTAAGAATATTTTATAGCAGTTAACTTGAGATAATTTTTTTGGTAAAACACTTTATAATAAGTTAAGTACCTACACAGTAAATGGAAAACGACATATTTTCTCAAATTATAACAAAAACAACAGCTAGACTAATTGTTAACAGGAAAATACTAATTGGTATAATTAGAAAAGACTATTTAACGAGGAGCTAAATGTCTGTCTTCACTATTGGAATTCGATTCGTAATAATCGTGTTATCTAATATGATAAAGTTTATAGTTTTGATCTATAAAATTGATATATATATATATATATATATATTAAAGTTATTAACTGGAATATTAAGTATAAGTACTGTAGAAACGAATATGCCAATGCATCAGACGAAATATGAAGATATGTATGACAAATAGTATCCCTTATTTGTATCATAGTAACGACGAATTATTGGCATGTGCATAACATTTAAATATAAAGTAAAATGTTTTGATTGATGATATAAAAATTTAGAAAAATGAAGATATATTGTTAACAATGTGATAAATATAAAGCAGTCTTAAACTATATTGACAATAGAATTCCTATAGGAAATGTTATTATAGAATGTGTTTTTTCATTATATATTGAGTTGCAATTTTTTCATTATATTTTGTTTTCAATAACATATAATATGGTTATCGTGCTTGTGGGGATGGTAGATTCGAATAAAAAGATGAGATCACCAAATATATTCAATATGGGAGCCTATAGATGTGTCCATTGTCTTTGAAACTATGATCATGCCATTGGCCCTACACTATTATCACAACCAACTCTACTATGTAATCATGCACGTGGCATAATTATATATATAACACATCCATTCCTATTCATCGTAAGTGAAAATTTTACGCTAATTGTGTATGACGTCAGGACTTAAATGTAGAACTAGAAACTATGAATGGTATATATGAAATCAAGAATGGTTTTTTTTATTAGTTCAAGGAAATAACTTAAAACTTATGATCTCAAATCTCAATCTCATACTTTATGCTAAATATTGACATCTATATATAAACTAAATTATTTCTTAATTATAATATAGAAACAATTATGTTTTGAATAATTTCCTAAAACATCTCAACTATGTTTTGAATAATTTTTTAAAATATCTTGTAGATACAAGCAAGCATACGCTCGAATCTTTCTCCTTTCGATTATTGAAACGTGAATTTGTTAGCTTCGAATGTAAGAACAACTCTCTTTCTCACTTTCTCTCTCGATTTGTATGTAGAAATTGCACAAGAAGAATTATAGTGTTCTTCACAATTGTGAGTACATCTCTCTTCGAATATAATCCGGAATTCACTTTTTTTTTTTGTTTTCAAGGTACAACAATGGAGGAGAAAATTTACAGAGCAAAATGTTCAATGAACAAAGGAAGATGGTGATGACTTATATATAGTTATGTGGGCCTCTGCACAATGTTCATTAAAGAAAAATGAAGTGGGTCTGGGCCAAACGTGGTTATGGTTCAACTCATTAGAGTTCGGCCATAGAGTGGATCTGATTTGGGCTTCACCAAATCACGGCCCAAATCAGTAATAGACCCAAGATGAAGTGGCAATCTCAACAATTCTCCACTTTTGCCGATTCATCTTTGTCTGAAAATTATTCTTCTTCTCTTTGCTCTTTCTCAACTCTGTAGCACCTGAAAATTTTTGTTCATTACTTGTAACTATCTCTGTCACGAGCTCCATCAGTGATTATCTCTGCCACAGACTCCGCTCACTTAATCGTTCAAGAACGGTAAGTAACCTGTCACTTCTTCACTATTTTGAAACTTGAGTGTCAAAAGATTTAATTTCCTCTTTTCACTTTTATCAATTTTACCTCTGCCACAAAGCAAAACTGACCAACTTCTTCATCTCTGTTGAATCAGGTTCAGATTAAACAAAGATACCAAGGTCTTTGTATGTTTGAAATTCACATGCAAAGATCCCATCTTGAGTCGCATAGCTCAAGATCTTTGGGATTCTGTCACCACTGAAGTAATCCTATCTTCAGTTGATCATGAGACCCCGCTTCCCAAGATTCTTGCGGTGCCTCAAGTTTATTTCTGGTTCAAGTCTCTATCATGTTCATAGTTGTTAAACAATCTCTGAACTTTGACGCAGCTATTACCTTAGTGAGCATATCTGCTGGATTGATTGATGTATGAATCTTGTGTATAACAACTTGCTTGTCTGCTATCACTTCTCTGATATAGTTATACTTCACTTGAACATGCTTTGTTCTTTCACTGCACATACGGTTCTTTGCTAGGTAAATGACACTTTGTGAATCACAGTGAATCACAGTGAATCTCAACTGTTCCTTGATTGAATTTTAATTTTGTGCATAAACCCTGTAACCAAACTACTTCTTTGCTAGCTTATGAGAGTGAAATATACTCTTATTCTGTGGTTGATAGTGCTACTACTTTCTGTAGTCGGTGACCTCCAACTGATAATGCTATTTCGCACCTTGAACACATAACTTGATGTAGATCTCCTCTTGTCTAAATCTGAAGCAAAATCAGCATCATAGTATCCTCTTATGTTAAAATCCAAACCTTTTGTGAATGTTAGATTTATCTTTGATGCTTCTTTTAGATATTTCAATATCCAATTGACTATTAACCAATGTGTTCTTCCTGGTTTTGACATGTATTTGCTGACCATGCCAACGGAGTAAGCTAACTCTTGCCTGGAACCCACCATTGCATACATGAGACTCCCTACAAGACTTGTATAAGGTTTATTATCCATGCCTTTCATGTCTTCTTCTTCATTTTCTACGTTTACACTTTGTAACTTAAAATGTGAACCCATTGGAGTAGAGACTGAATTGCTTAGGTCCTAACCAGAAGTCTTTAATATCTGATTGATATAGCCACCTTGACTAAGTACTAGCTGATTCTTTTCTCTGTTCCTGAGAATTTCCATACCCAGAATTTTCATTGCTTGTCCCAAGTCTTTCATCTCGAATGTTTTACTTAGCAGCTCTTTCAACTTGTGTATTTCAAGCTTGTTTAGTGATGCAATTAACATGTCATCGACATATAGTAAGAGATAGACCATATCTTTTGTTGTTGATCCTTTAGCATATCACACGGGTCAAACTCAATCTTGTAAAAGTCTTGTTTGACCACAAACTCATCAAATCTGATTCCATTTCCTGGGTGATTGTTTTAGGCCATATAGGGATTTCCTCAGACGACATACCTTATCTTCTTTGCCTTTCACAATATAACCCTGTGGCTAAGTCATGTAGATAGTTTCTTGTAACACACCATGAAGAAATGATGTTTTAACATCCATCTACTCTAACTACATATCCCAATTTGTTACTGCTGCCAATAGTAACCTAATAGATGAATGCTTTACAACAGGTGCAAAATTTTTGTTGTAATCTATTCCTTCCACTTGAGCATAACCTTTAGCGATGAGTCTAGCTTTGTGTCTAGGTTTTTCACTGGTATTCCTGGTTTTAGTTTATAAAGCCACTTACAGCCAATAACTTTATGGTCTTTAGGCTTGTCAACTAAGTCCCGTGTATGGTTTCTTATTAAGGAATCCATCTCTTCATCTGATGCCTTATTCCATAGCTTTCGATCCTTACTCATTCTAGCTTCCTGATAGCTTTTAGGTTCTTTTATCTCAATTATTTATGCACTTGCTAATGCATAAACTACAAGATCTGCTTCTTTAAAACGTGATGGAGGTTTAACTTCACGTATCTTTCTATCTGTGGCTAGTAAGTAATCTTCTAGGCTTGAGCTCTATCCAGTACTGTGATCATTACCCTCTGTGTCTGTCTCTTCTTTCTCTGAGACCCGATCAACATCACTTTGATCTGAACCACTAACTGAGTCTGGTACATAGCCATCATCTGCTCCACCTAATTCATTGTTTGTATCTGCCTCTGAAGATGCCTGAGAATTCTCGGTGTTACTGTCAGTGGTGATCTCTCTTCTAGAAATAGCTCTACTTGATTCATCAACCTTAGGAATCTGTGTACTTTCTCCTAGGATTTCTTCTAGATCTGAGTTGAATGTCACCCTCTTAATTAACTTCTTCTGTTTACTGGCTTGATCATGATCCTTATCATCATGTCTGTCTGTATGAATGTTTTTATACATTACTTCTTTGTTAAACACCACATCTCGACTGATGACCAATTTACCTTCCTTTAGTAGCCAAATCATGTAACCTTTTGATTCTTTTTCGTAGCCAACAAATATACCTTTTGTAGCTCGCAGACTTATCTTGTCTTGAGTTTTATGGACATAGGCTACACAACCAAAGCTTTTTAGATGACTGTAGTTTGGCTTAGCATTTCCCTAGATTTCTTCTGGAATTTTGTAATTAATAGATGCAGATGGTGACCTATTAATTATGTAGGCTGTTGTATTAGCTGCCTTAGCCCAATACTCTCCACCTAAGCCTGAATCAGATAGCATGCTTCTGACCTTCTCCATGATAGTCCGATTCATCCTTTCAGATATGCCATTTTGTTGTGGTGTATAAGGGCATGTTTTATGCCTTTCAACTCCTGACGTTTTACACAATTCATCAAACTGAGTATTACAAAACTCTAAGCCATTGTTAATTCTTAGATATTTAATCTTCTTTCCGGTTTGATTCTCTACCAGTGCCTTCCATTCTGCAAAGGCTTGAAACGCATCACCTTTCTTCTTAAGGAAATATATCCAAGTTTTTTTAGAATAGTCGTCTATGAAGCTGATAAAATATATGCTCCTGATATACTAGGGGTAGTGTTCTGTGATCCCCATAGGTCTCAATGTATATACTCCAAAATGTCTTTGGTTGTGTGCTTTGCTTGAGGGAAACTTTGTCTATGTGACTTATCCTGGGCACATGCTTCACAAAAGCCTAATTCTTTTATCTTTTCTCTGTTTAGACAACCAAGGTCTCCATTGACTGTTTTCCCATGTGAGCTAATCTTCTATGACATCGTTTGGTTGTCTCTGTATCCTTTTATGTAGCATTAACTTGTTGTTTTCTGATATGACCCTGCAAATAGTACAATCCACTCCTGTATGCACCTGATATGACCTTTTTCCCTTCACGATAAAATTGTAACTTGAAACCTTCTCCAATATAAGTACATCTTGCTTCTTCGAGTTGACCATATGATATTAGATTCTTGCTCATACCGGGTACATATCTGACATCCTTAAGAGTAATTTCTGTACCATCTGAGTTTTCTATATATCTTTCCTATTTCCTTTACCTCACGTGTTGTGTTGTTTCCCATTAGAACCCGCCTTTCATCTATTTCCTCAAAGCCCATGAGATACGCTTTATTTGGTGTGATATGAAAGGTACATCCTGAATCCAATACCCACTCTTCCTCTGTTGCTACGAGACTTACTGCAAGAGCTGAAGTTTCCGGTAAGATGACTGCAACATTTGCAGTATTGGATCTTTTTCAACGGTTCTTGTTTTGTCCTTTCTTTGGACAGTTCTTTTTCCAATGGTTTTCATCACCATATATCCAACATGTCCTTGTATTGTTGTTTTGCTTTGATCTTGACTTGGATCTGTTTCGACTCTTTGATCGTCCTTTGCTTTTACCTTTTCCACCTCTTGATTCTGATCTTCCTCTGCTTTCTACTGTGAGACTTATCCTGTTCCCTTTTTCTTGTATAGAAGACCCTTTTGAATCAGGTTAGACTCCATACCATAGGTTCTAGATATGACATCATTCATTGTTAAGGTATCTTTTGCATTACCAAACTGTAGCGTATGAACTAGAGGGTCATACAAAGGTGGCAAAGTATTTAAAAGACCGATTACTTAATCTCATCTTGAATTGTTACCTTAAGACTCTCCAGATCATTTTATCAGCTTAAGAAATATATCTAAGTTTTCTTCAATGGTTTTGTCTTCATCCATTCTATAACAAGAGAACTGCTTCTTAAGATATACTCTGTTTGCTTTGTCTTAGTTTGATAATCTCTCCAATGCTTTCCATTGTTTATGGGTGGTTGGCTCATCCATGATCTTTCTGAGAACTGGGTTAGTAAGGCAATGACTAAGTAGGCTCCTTGCTTTTATGTCTTTCTGTTCCCACTTCAAATCCTTTTTCTTGATCACAATTTCAACCTTAATCTCCTTTCCTGTATCGTCAGTTTGTTCTGTTGTTTGAACTTCATCTGGAACTTCTTCCAAAACCTCAAGAAGATTGTGCAATTCAAACTGTCCCATCATCCTATACTTCGACAAACCAAAATCCCCTTTACCATCAAACTTATCCACCTCAAATTTCCCATACTTCTCTTCCATGATTGATTCTTTTGAGATACCTCAGAGAATAACCTGCACAATTATCCTCTAAAGAAAAGATTTTGATACCTTGAATCTTCCTCAATTGAGACACAAATCAGTGTTTAATGCCTTAACAATGATGATTGAGATGATAAAAGTCGTGGTCGATTTTCCAGGTGTTGATCGTGAATCAAAATTTAAACTTTTTTTTAGTTTTCTCTGTATGCAGAATTGTGATCACTTCTGGCACCAGAAAACTCAACGCCTTTAGTTTTCTTCTTCCGATGAATCGACAATCTCAGATAACGCTTTACCAGGTATGATCTCTATCATCTATGATCATCTTCTTCTTATCTTGATTTGCTTGCTTACTGATCATTTTTGCTGCTTAACCTAGGAACTCTGATACCACTTGTAGATACAAGCAAGCATACGCTCGAATCTTTCTCCTTTCGATTACTGAAACGTGAATTTGTCAGCTTCGAATATAAGAAAAACTCTCTTTCTCACTTTCTCTCTCAATTTGTATGTAGAAATTGCACAAGAAGAATTATAGAGTTCCTCACAATTGTGAGTACATCTCTCTTCGGATATGAATTTGGAATTCAATACTTTCTTTGTGTTTTCAAGGTACAACAATAGAGGAGAAAATTTATAGAGCAAAAGGTTCAATGAACAAAGGAAGATGGCGATGACTTATATATAGTCATGTGGGCCTCTGCACAATGTTCGTTAACAGAAGAATGAAGTGGATCTGGGCCAAACGTGGTTATGGTCCAACCCATTAGAGTTTGGCCATAGAGTTGATCTGATTTGGGCTTCACCAAATCACGGCCCAAATCAGTAATAGACCCAAGATGAAGTGGCAAACTCAACACATCTCAACTAGTCTAGTTTATTAGTTTGCAGCTCAAATTACTAATTTTAAGCTTACTCCAACATTCTCTCCCTTAAGTTTGAAATTGATTTTCTTGATGTCTTTGACTCCAATAAAGTCTCTCATTTCCTTGAACTTGATCCTTCCAAGAGCCTTAGTTAGAATATCTGTATTTTGCATGTTTCCGGGAACATGTTTCACTTCAATTTGGCCATTCTCAACTCACTCTCTTATGAAGCGATATCGTTTATGAATATGTTTACTTCTTCCATAAAACACCAGATTCTTAGTAATTGTAGTACCAGATTTATTATCAATGCATATTGCTACCTTCTCTCTTGTAAAATCCATGATTCCATTTAGAAGTTTTTGAAACCAAATTGCTTATTTAGCCGCTTCCCTGGCAGCCATAACATCGGCCTCACAAGATATTAGAGCTGCGATATCTTGTTTTTAGGAACTCCACGAGATTAGGCTTGATCCGAGATAGATAATATGTCCAGTGGTGCTTCTTCCATCATTGGAATCAACATTGTAGCTACTATTACTATATCCAACATGTCTAGGTACTTTTGTTGGAGATCTCATAAATACTAAACCATGTGTAGTTGTTCCCTTTAAGTACCTTAAGCATTGTTTCAGGGCCGCTCCATGTGACTCTCTTGGAATTTGTATATACCGACTCAAAACACCAACACTATATGGAAAATCTGGCTGTGTATGTAATAGTATTAGAGACATCCAATGTTTTTTTGAAAATTTGTTGCATCAATCTCTTTCTCTTCCTCCGGTTTTGATAGCTTTAACTTCGAGTCCATTGGTTTGTGAACTAAGTTACAACCACTCATCCTCGATTCCTCAAGTATCTTAAGTGCATGTCTCTTTTGACTCAAAGTGAACCCACCATCGATTTGGCACACTTCAATTCCGAAATAATATGTCAATTTTCCAAGATCACTCATCTCAAACTTAGTAGACATCTCTATTTTGAACTCATTGATCATTCTTCTATTTACTATGGCGATAAATAAATCATCTACATATACGGCTATGAGTAAAAAATCTTGTCCCATTACCTTTCTATGCACCAATGGTTCTTTGGTACACTTCTCGAAACCTGACTCCTTAAGTACTTGATTTAGCTTGATGTTCTAAGCTCTTGGTTCTTGCTTTAAACCATATAAAGCCTTCTTGAGTTTATAGACTTTATGCTCGCTTCCTTTGATCTCAATCCCTCTGGTTGTATCACATGAATGGTTTCTTTTAGATATCCATAAGAAAGGCCATTTTAACGTCTAGATAGTGAATTTCCCAACCATAAGACGCGACCAAGTTGATTAGTACTCGAATTGTTTCTAAGCTTGCAATCGGAGCAAATACTTTATCATAGTCTATCCCATGTTTTTGCACATAGTCTTTAGCAATAAGCCTAGCTTTATACTTGTGTACGCTTCCATCCGAATTTCTCTTAATTTTGAACATCCACTTGAGCCCAATTGGTTTAATTCCCTCCAGTAGATCCACAAGATCCCATGTTCGATTCTTAACAATGCAACCGATATCATCTTCACACGCATGAATCCATACTTTCATCCCATTTGCTTCGACAAAACTCATTGGTTCATCATCTAGACACAACAATAACCTTACTCTTCTTCCTCCGTAATCAAGACATAGTCTTCAAGATATTTTGGTTTAACAACTTGTCTTTGACTCTTTCGTATATTTTGAGTAGTGTCTTTGTTGCCTTCATCAAATTTGGCATCATTATCAAGAGAATCATTCGATTCTTCCCTATTCTCTTGATTACTTGCATGTGAAGCTTCATTACTTTCTCAAGAAGAAACTTCTCCTTTGTTGTTTCTCTCTTCTCTGGTTTCTTGTCTTCCAAAGCTTCCAATTTCTAGTTGAAACTCATGACTCGAGTTTGTATCATTGTTGATCCAGTTCCACCATTTTCTCTCATCAAAGACCACATCTCGACTTACATACACACCTTTTACCATGCTCCTCATTATATCAACATTTATATGTCCCAATCTTGAGTGCCACCTACTAGACTCACTAAGTTTAGAAAGATGAAGTTGAGTAATTTTATTAATATTCATTCGTACTTTGTACAAACGATTTCTCGAACGCTTAGCCTAATGAAGTATCTTCTATCTCCAGTCATATGATTGCTAGCTCCATTGTCAAGATCCCAAGTATTTTCTTCGTTGTTATTTGATTCAAACTTATTTTGTATGCATTTATCTTCATTGAAAAACATAACTTCATGTAACCACAAGTCCTCCTTCTTATGTTTCTTCTTCATTGTTGTCATCTTCTTGTGATTCTTGTAGTTTAAACAATATGTCCGGACACTTACCTTAGAGATATCGTAATCTCCATTGCCCTCTCCATGGCCTCTTCCTCTAGAATTTGTTTGACCTTCTCTTCCTCTTCCTCTTGATCATTCATTGAAGTTTCTCATTTGCTTTTATGATTCCAAATACATTAACTGTTTTTGATCCTCATGAGCTTCTTCTTCTTCTTCGTGAATTCTTTCTTCATAGGCTTTTAAATAACCTATGACATCCTCAAAGCTTGCTATTTTAAAATCCAAGAGTAGCTCAAGGGATGCAACCATAAGGATGTATCTTTTTCTAAGAAGACACTTGAGAAACTTCTTCACCAACTTTGTTTCTTTGGTTTTCACTCCAAGAGAAGAAGATTTGGATGAAATTGCCGATAACTTGCTCAGAAATTCATTAGTTTCTTTTATTTTAAGACGGTCAAATTCGGACATCAAGGTTTATTAATTTGCTTCCTTAACACGTTCAGTCCCTAGATTTCAGGTTTTGATGACCTGCCACACCTTCTTTTCCATGTCTAATTCACCAACTTGTAGAATAAGATCTTCCTGTATAGATTGGAACAAGAGTGCCATCGCCATGTTGTTTTCCTTTTATCATCAATTTCTCTCTCAATTGCCTCCCATACCTCGTGTACATTGAGACATACTTTCATCCTTATAGCCCAAAACGGTATAGTTAGTTGTGGTTAACATCAGACATACTATAGAGGTTGGGCCTCCTCTGCCTTTTTACTTCTCTGTGATAGCATTGTTATCTCCCATGATTCGTTTCTCTTTCGATCAAAGCTTAACAACCTTTGCTCTGATACCAATTGTAGAACTATGAATTGTAAAAATGAAATGAAGAATTAAAGAATGATTCTCTTTATTAGTTTAGAAAAATAACTTAAAACCTAAACTCTCTTTCAAATCTCAACCTCACACCATATGCCAAACATTTGCATTTCTATATATAGACTAAACTATGTCCTAATTCTAATAAGGAAACAATTATATTTTGGATAACTTCCTAAAACATCTCAACTATATTTTGAATATTTTTCTCAAACATCTCAACTAGTCTGGTCTATTAGCTTGCAACTCAAAGATCGAGATACTAATTTCGAGCTTACTCTAGTATTAAATATATTAGTGCTCGAACCTTTTCGACAAAAGATCTTTAGACTAATCCAAAAGTTTTCAAATATTTTTAGTAACCAGAAATTCATTTAGTTGCTTGTGTATTTATATAGTTTTTTTGTCAACATTTGATCACATCTAGCTGACACATATTCCAAATTTATATACAATGTAAGCGGTAAGATTCAATCTCTGAATTGATAATGTATGTCTTTAGTAGATTTATCAGCTGATACTAAACCAATGTCATTTCAGATATTTATATAGTTATATAAAAAAAACAAATTGTCCGATTTTATCAATAAATTGTTCTAGTATTATATACTATATAAAAGCTACACATGCATAACGTATACCGAACAAGTGTCGGTCATTCTCTCTAATTCCATTAGCCAGAGTCTTTACGTCATCTTCTGTAGTGAAGTCGGCTACGACAAAGGTTCTGAATAGCAGGAAAAATGTTTTAATATCAATTAAAATAAGTCACTCTAATAACTGTCATTATTGTTTAAATCAAGATTATAAACAACTGAATCCACTAATTCATAGAAATGCAAAGAAAGTGTTTGGAAAAAAAAATGCAAAGTAATTATTATAGTGGGTACTATTTAATACATATAGTGACTCCTTTTATTTATGGATTACATTAATAATATATTTGATGCAAATATAGCCGCATAGAAAGGTTGCACTCATAAATCTTATCCAATAATTATGATATCCTCGTGCAATTATCTCTAGTTTAACTTTGTTAAGACATTGTTTATTTATAATTGTGAGTTTGAATGAGGCCGGTGCTAGCGTTGATCGTCTATAGTATAACAAGCACTCATAGTTCATACATTCTTTTTCTTTTTAAGCTTACTCAAACGATAATTGGATTCATAACCAAATCCCACATTTTAAAATCCTTTTCTTTTTTCTTACATCATAAAAAATCGGATCCAAATGTCTAGGGATTTGTAAAATAACCATAAACACTCATACATTCTAAAACTCATATTCTAGTAGATAAAGATTGAATTCATAATATTAAAACTCATATTCTAGTAGATAAAGATTGAATTCATAATATTAGCATTATTAGCTGAATTATCCTAATCACTAAATTGAGAAAAACTCGATTTTAGATCTATAAAACATTTCTGTAATATATATATATATATATATACAAATAACTAAACATTATTGATTATACATTAAAATAACTCAAACTCTATAAAAAGAAAGAAAAAAGTTACAGTGAACGTTTCAATCATTGCGATACTACCGTTGGTTAATATTTTATTTCGTTGGAGGCTATATATATATATATTTTTTTCAACAATTGCATCGATAAAATCCGATCCATAGCCTAGCTTATACCCTAAAATCTCTTTTAATTCTATTAGTGTAATGGAGAGGAATCGAACCCCAATACCCTGAGTCATTAGCTGGATCATCCTAACCACCAAACTAAATGTAACTCGGCCGGAAGCTATATACTTTAGTTAATGATTTCTTTACTTCATTATATTTGAGTTTCAAAGATAATAATTTTATTCGGGTTTTGTTATTTCTGACTAGGAATAATCGGTATGATATTTTAGCTTTTCTACCAAAAAAGTTCGGAATATATGATACTTCTAAACAGCAAAACAAGAATTAATAAAATAGAGAAACATATTGAAAGAGACTAGACCTTAGTAGACACATGAGTTACAGTTTGATGTCCATGATCTCTGCTATAAAGAGCGCATTTTTTGTATTCTCGAATGATAAGTTTATTGCAGATAAAATTCTACGATACTTTAATTTCTATGATAATTTGGGACTCTCGTGATAGTTAACATTTCTTAAACACGTTTATTATTTTCATTTTTGTCAACAGATTTTTAATGAAATGATCTTACTTTTAAGACGGATAATGGTTTCATGATTGCACAACATGAAATGAAAAATTTGTTTTTCAATTTGAGCAAATAGGTTATTAACCATAAGCATTATACACTTCACACTTTTATGAATACTACTGTTAGTAATGTTTTAGCTCAGGCTGCTTAGCTTTTATAATGGAATTCATTATTAAATCTTGCTCGTTATATTTTATACTATTCAATTAATATTTTGACCACAATAAAACCGTGTCGACAATTTTCTGACGTGTAAGTGAGTCATTTAAGTGATTAAAATGTAAAAAGGCAAAACGTGTGGGTAGGTGATTACATCATTATCAAATCTGAATTTTTACTTTTTGGGTAAAGGCAAAATAAAATATTGAGGAATATAGATATGTTTTGATTTTGACAAATGAGACCTCTTAACTGTGAAGACCCCATGAAGCTACGAAAAGGTATGCCCAATGTGTCGATGTCATACAAATAAAATCTTCCTATCACAAAACAGACCAGTTGGGCTTGATTTCTGATTTTAGTTATTGCGTGCCAAATCTGTAATCTTTTAGAGTTATATGGCTTCCAACTAGATGTTAAAACATGAAAACTGAATTTTTTGAGCAATGATAGGCAACGGAGAATCTGTTAGTTATTGGCACGATGATTGGAGTTTTCTTGGCCCTTTTATCAGTTTGCAAGTAATGATGGCTGATATATGTAAATATTGGAATATATTTTGTTGACGTTTTGCATCATTCTCATTTATATATGACTTATGTAGTTTTATTTTAGTTAGCATTTTATATGTTTCATGCATTAGAGTTTTAAAATCATATATTTGCATATTTTCTTTGTTTTCAATCTTTTTAGGTAGATTGGAACCAACTCTTAAAGATGTGGAAACTAAAACTAAACTCTTGTGGTGAGAAAACATAAAAAAAGAGGAAAAGAGTCTCTAAGAAGAAATCTTGACCCCTATCTCCTGATTTTGGGTTGAGAAAATGCACCAGGAAAGTTTCATCGAAATTTTATGGCTTCTTCTCGAAAAATTGGGTTGAGAAAATTACACATAAGCAAAATTTCGACCTCTTAATCGTGAAATAGGATCGAGAATCCTGATAGACGATTTGTTCTTTTTGGTCCGACCCGGTTTGTCCCAAATCGACCCGGTTCTATTTTTAACACATTAAAACCCAAATATTTAGGTGTTTTTTTGAGACATCTTTGAATTTTTCTTTCATTTCTTTGAGCAGCCACTTGAGAGAAAGAGAGAGAATAGTTGGAGACTATTGTCTATGATTATTTTCTTGTTTTGTTTCATCTCTTTGGTGTTTGAGTAGTAAAATGATAGGTTGATGGTTAGGTAGATCTTAGGATTTGTTGGTTGAATCTTATGTTCAAGTTGATAGATCTACTGATTCCTTCACTTAGAGTAGTCCTAATGCTAGATTTAATTTGATCACTTAAATCTATATGTTAGGATATTTTCCACCCAGAAGGTGTTTGCGAAATTTTTTGAATGACTTTTTGTGAGGTAAGCTTCCCTAGTTATTGGAAGATGAAGTTAGGGTGTTTACGGTCTTAGTGAGCTTGAGTTTATTGCTTATTCATCTTTGAATTTGAAAATAAAAGTTTAGCTAAATTCATTGATTGATGAAGGGATTCAATGCCATGGAAGTGGATTGGTTTAAAGAGCGTCTCATGCCCTGAAAACGGTTCTTAATGAGTCTTTAAGCATAATTGATTCAATTATTATTCTTCTTTGAACAACTTTCTTGCCTTATAATATCAAGAAGTCTTTAAGCATCATCAATGGTCATCGGCTTCTTGATATTTTGTTCTTTGCTTCTGTCAAACAGAACACTTGCAGTTGCAAGTGGATTATTCCTATACCAAGAAATAGATCAGATGCTTTTTCCACTCTTCGTTCAGTGCTATCCCAATTAGATCCTTTATCGAATGATCCTAACTCTTTTACTTGGGGACCTCTCGATCAGGAAGGACCACTACAAAGCAAAGTTCAGTACCAAATCAACCTGGAATCACATCTAGTCGAGTGAAAATAGGAAGCAATGGTTCAGGAATCCAATTGCTTTATTAAAAGGATCAATCAAATGATCAAAGATGTTCTCCTAGCTATAATGTTCTTCCGGAAAGGAAATGGTTTTTTAGCTAAGTAGTTTACTTCCGTTTGACTCTTGTCTCCAGGTTTAACTTAAGATTATTATGCCAATGCATAATGTAATTTTGTATGATGTAAGACCATCAAGCTAATAATTTTGTAAACATTTTCTTCCTAATATAGTTAACCCTTTATAAATAAATAATAAATAAAAGGATTTTCTTTTTTGGCAAGATTTTAAGCATTGGCTTACAATGAACAAATGTCTTTTTGTTGAATTATTAGGTTGAGGCTCTCGAGAATTCAGTTGATTTGCTATAATTATTACGAACGTTTTGTATTCCAAATTTGGATATCCATTATTTCAACAAAAGTTTGATGATTCCAATTTTAAGATCAATAATTTTTGGGGAGGAATCTTTTTATCTTAAATAAATTCTAGCCTCTCTGTTATTTTTGTCTGCGGAGATACAAAACTCCAAACTTGTTAAATCATGTAGTCTTTTAAAATCATATTTTAATTGTGAAACCATGTGAATTGTGAACCAACCAATTATCGATTTTATTCGTCTATGGATACTCGCAATACGTTAAAATGTTGCGAGTATTTAATTTAATAAAGAGGTCTATATGTTCGTCTTTTGTAGAACATCAACCATTTACGTATAAATAGCTAGCAATTTAGAATTAATCTCATATTTTGGTTAAGTATTTTGAAATTTCTTAATTTTGTACTTTTTATAATACTCCATATGAATATATA
Organism: Lepidium aucheri; assembly: GCA_900406435.1. Lineage (NCBI taxonomy): Eukaryota > Viridiplantae > Streptophyta > Magnoliopsida > Brassicales > Brassicaceae > Lepidium > Lepidium aucheri. The sequence goes on from OVBA01000272.1 coordinate 45,518, forward strand.
TAGGTATGTACTCTTATTGTTTATTGTTAGGGTCAAAAATACAAGAGAAGTGGAATTATAAGTCAAGCATGGTGTGCAAATCTACGACAGTGCATGGAACCCAGTTGTACTTTTGTAATTTACTATGACAACGTCATACTGAGATGAAATGAATCTTCAATAATTGCCATACATGTACCTTATTGTATACATATACAATATTGAACTTTTAAGCGTGATGTATAGTGTAATGGCAGGCGGTAAATCTACTAAAAAGTAAGCGTACTTGTACATTTAGGGATCAAGTCATACTATCTATATTATGTATGAACTTGACTAATAGATCGGCCAGTTATACCATAATATTGACAAAAAAAAGTGATGTGTAGTAAGGGATTCATACATTCTATTTCTTGCACAACAAATGTTAGCTACTATAGTAATAGTATGCTTGTATTCAGGTCGTGCTTATAAGAAAAAAAAAATTGATACATCAATAAAAAAAGAAACTGTCCAAAAATATATTTTAAATTGCTATATATGATTATATATATAACTAAGAAGTCTATTGGTAGTTGAATATTCAATTACATGGTCTTTTCTACTTAAATTTATTTTTAAGCAATGATGTAGCTATACCTGATAGTGTGCTTACAATATAAAACAAAACAACACAAAAAAACTAAATAACAAAGAAATTGATTTTTGTGCTACGAATAATATTTTATATTTGTTGTAATTTTACTCATAAGCTTATATATTAAAGTGAAAGACAATTTTATTTTGGTCGTGTTATAAATTTTAAGATAAAAATTAACTCAAAGTTCATAATTACTCTGAAAAATAGGTTTAAGGTGAATTTTGTTATAAATTTTTATATAAAAATTCAAAATTAATAATGATTTAAATAAAAAATCTCAAAAAAACTATTATTTTATATGGGTTTAATCTTACGTATACACTAATGCCTTAATAAAAGAAACAACATTAATTTAAAATCTATGTTAGTCTTATTTATTTTCCAACTTATAATACCTCAATATATGTATACATTATTATGTATTCATCCATTACTCTGACCATCAAAAGCTTTGTATATTCGGTAGAACAATTTTATTTTGAACGTGTTATAAATTATATGATAAAAAATTTATGGTATAACTAGCCTTAAAAAGAAATTTAAGGTAAGTTTTCAACATAAATTTAATGTAAAATTCAAAATTAATAGAAATTTAAGAGAAAAAATTTTAAAATATTAGAATTAGTAAAATTTATCAGATACAAATTCGAATAATGATTGGCTTCTAGTTCCAGTTTAGATTGGATTTTTTGGGTACATAAATTTATAATATTCGGGTATTTTGTCGAGTTATGTTAATCTAATTCAGTATTTTGGTTATTTTGATTTAAACATTCAATAGTTTTATTTTTTGAATATAGTTTGGTTCAATATAGGTTGAATTCATGTTCACGTATTTTTATATAAAAATTTAAAATTTAAATGATTTAATAGAAAAACTCTAAAATTTGCTTGATTTGGTTCCGGTTCGGCTTTGATTTTGTTTTTTAAATACATAGATTTAGGATTCATTGAGGTATTTTATCAGGTCTGGTTCTCTAATTCGGCTTGATTTTGGTTCGGATTTTGGGTATTTGCTCGTACATAGTTCACACCAAATTGTATACTGTATAAATAGGTTGAATTTGAATTAAAACCTAACATCAAATATATTAAAAAATCATGATAAAAATCAGAAACAATAATATATTCGTTTAAATAAAAGATAACAATAGAAAGGAAAAGAAACAAAAAAGTGAGCTGGGAATTGTGAATATTGTGTTAACTGGAAGATGAAATAATCATGGTCCATTTTATAATTTTTTTTTTTTTTTTTTTTGGTTAAAGGGCTTCCATTTTATAATTTCGTTTGGAAACTTGTGGGGAAACCNATAATTTCGTTTGGAAACTTGTGAGGAAACTCCCATAACCAGCCTTAATAATCTTTGTTTTGTTGCTGCTGATAAAATTAATTACGTTTTTGTCTCTTTTGTGTAGTTATTAGTTTTTGTCTTTCACATTATCGTACCATCGTATTCTCGAATCAGTTAATTTGTTACGTCGTTTTTTTGAAACACTAAACAAGTTGATAAATTATTTGCAAGATATTTAGGTTTTAGGACATGACAATTCATTTATACGAAAAATACACAACGTCGGTAATTAAAGTTTTGTTTTCTTCCTCACCCACTAGCATGCTTCTTAATTATTCAAAGTGTCGTTTGAATATTACACTTTGTTAGAAAAGGAAAAACAGACTACGTTAGTAGGTGCTTATTTTGGTAAAAAAGTTTTAAGATTTTTTACAATTTTTTTTAGATTTTTGATGGACAATTATAAAGAAAACGAATAGCAAAAAGAAAATTTATAGAGAAAAAAGAGTACATACTAACAATCTGCAAAACCAATAAACTAAATGACAAAAAAGGTTAAAAACAATATAAAAAGCAAGCATCATTACCTACACAAGTTCAGTATGACATGCATGCCTTGGAATTACCATGAAGTAGCCTTGTCGTGGTCCGAAACTAGCCCTAAAACTTTAGATCTACTTAAAAGACTACCTAGGTTTGTTGGACAATGGAACGTAAGAGACTACACTTCAATCTGCAATGTGTTAGAGTTTCTAAAAAAACTTGCATCATACAAAGTTATTGCATCTCGAACTCAGAACTTATCTAGATTATGCACTACACTCTTAATCAACAACACATACAACAGTCAAACATTAATAGCTCCATGTGATAAATTGATTTGAGGGTTAGTAGGTCATGCAGTCGTCATGTTAGAGCAACCAACGACAATAATAGAGTCGATTAGGAATCATGACTATTCCCTACAAAAATGGGTAGATTTTTTTGTTTACAAATCTAGAATGTAAGATTTACAATATTATTGTGATTTCATAAAAGCGAAAAGAGATAGGGAAGAAAAGTCAGAGATGAGGAAGGAAAAGGATGGGGGAAATACGGCAAAATCCATAAAACAAGTTGGCTAATTTAACAGATTCAATTCAGACACAACACTTCTTTTTCTCTATAGACAATATTGATAGAGTGATGGAGAGTCTTTTGTCTGTTTTGTTGTCCTTCCGAAAGTCAACCAAGTCTTCCATTGGTCCCACTTTTCTTTTTGCTTTGGCCATTTTGGAAAATAAGTATTAGTTTCAGAAAAAAGATTTTTTTCTTTTTTCTTTCTCACGGGGGAAGAAATACAAACCAAGTTTTTCTTAATTTTTTTTTCAATATTATGTTATAACTGTTTGGCCTATTAGCCAAATTCCTATATAACGTAAGCAATGAGATTCAGTCTCTGAATATATAAGTGTATCTGTCTTTAGTAGACTTACTACATGTCACTAGACTAAAAGACACATACAAATTTTTCTTAATCTAGTGGTAACATACCTAATTAATACAATAGAATCTTTTTGAATTATTATTCGATTCATTGATAACCTATATAAATTAATATTTTTACTTGCTCCTACATTAAACTTTTTTAAACTAATGCTAAGATTATACCCGCGTTATAAATGCAAGATTAAATTATATCTGTGTTGATATTTTAGAATATTTTTTTCGAGATATAGTTTTAGATACCTAAAACACTAAACAAAATTGATTCGAATGAGAGGAACCGAACAAAAAAAAATACTCAAATAGTTCTTAAATATATGTACATAGAAAAAAACCAAACTCGAACCCGATCTGAACCAAATTTTAATTTTTTGAGTTTTTCTACTAAATATTTTTTAATTTCAATTTTTATATATAAAAAGAAAACTCAAATCCGAACTCGATCTATATCAAAGCAGATTCTATCTGAAAGAAAAAATATTTGAATAAATCTTAAACTAAAATAGCCAAAATATTGAATTAGATAAACCAAACCCGCCAAAACACAAGAATATGTCCTAAACTTATGTACCCGAAAAATCGAATCTAAACCCATACGAGAACCGAATCAATAACCGATATATTTTAAATAAATTTTAGTTTCTCTTATGAGTTTTTCCATTAAATTTTTATTAATTTTGAATTCTTGTATCAAAATCTGTAATAAAACCTACCTTAATCCTATTTTTAAGGGTTGTTATGAACCGTAGGCTAAATTTATCGTATAGTTTATAATACAGTCAAAATAAAAGTGTATCCCGCTTTAATATATAAGTCTAGGATTATACCTGCGTTATAACGCGAGACTTGATTGTTTTTTAAATTTTATTCATTTAGGTTGGTAGACCCGTGCTGATATTTCGAAATATTATTTTTGAGATGTTGATTCAATGACTGTAATCCAAACCAAAATTGATCTGTATTAGAGGAACCATCTTACAAAATACTCAAAGGAGTCTTGAATCTATAGATCCAAAATACTAAGCCCGAACCTGAACCGAAACCAAATCAAAAACAAAATTTTAGCTTTCTAGAATTGTTTTATTATTATTTTTTTAATTTTAAAATTTTATATAAAATTACCTTTAAACCCAGACTCGATCTATATTGAACCGAATCATATCCAAAAAATAAAAATATCTGAGTAAGTCTTAAATCAAAAGAACCAAAATACCAAATTAGAGGAACCAAATCCAAAAAATATCATAAATGGATCTTAAATTTATGTACCCAAAAAACCGAGTCTAAACCCAAACCTAAACCGAATCAAAAACCGAATTTGTAACCGGTATATGTATATTAATTTTATATTTTGTTTTTTGGTTTCTTTGAAATTTTTATTAGTTTTAAATTTTTATATATAAATTTCTAACAAAACCTACCTTATACCTATTTTTAAAGGTTGTTACAAACCATATGTTAATTTCTGATTATTTTCGACATTTAGGGTGTATAACCGGTAGAATTTCCATTAAAAAATTTTCTGGTACATATCTTTTTGATCAAAATGTTTTAAATTTCATCAAAAAAGTACTTGGTAATAATTTTTCTAATTTATTTAAAATATAATAGTAACATGTCGAGTTATTTTTATTCTGGTGGTTAGGATGATTCAGCTAATAACCCTAGCAATGAGGTTTGATTCTTTTCCACTACATTTATTAATTAAAAAAGAATTTTGTAGTGTATGTTTTAACTATAAATCAGGTATGATTAGAGGAGAAAAATGTGTGCCGTGTACAAACCATATGCATGAATGGTCTCGTGTTCTTTGCCTTTAAGTTTCACCTACATTATCATTGTACAATTTTTTTAAAAAAAATTATAGAGAAAATAATAATAGAGAATCCGTGGAATATTATTCTGATAATAATATAAAATACAGAAGAAATGAGAATCTGAGACCAAGAGTTGAAATTAAAGTAAAGAACAACAGGAAAACAACAGAAGATACAACTCAAGTCCATGAGATTTTTCAAACTGTCAACTTAGGAAAATATAAAATGCATATCAATACAAATTTAACTCCAATTATTTTTGGCGATAGTTTAAAGTTTAAACGGCTAGATATAAATAATCAGATAGGTATTTTTGGAACTAATCGTAAGCTACAAGTTCTTTCTTCCCACATTTTTGTTTTTTTTAATACCTTTAGATATTTGTATTATTATAAAACTGTAAGAAGTTTATGCGGTGTTTATATTATGTGGGCCATATCAGTTTAACTGTTTGTAGCAAGGTTTGAACATATCAAAAGTTTGAATGGTTTACAGGGGATGAACGAACTGATTTCTTTGTAAACTGGACCATTTTATTTTTAAGATTGAAATATTTCGATATTTATCAAACTGTTTTCTACTGAATAATGTATGGAAACTTTTGCTAACGAATTATTGTGGTCTAGGACTAGTAAATGAAACCACTCTCTGAGCTACAAGCTCCACCCCGTCTCCACTGGATCTTTTTTGCAGCTTTTGTTGTTGCTGGAACTATGTGTGAGAGTTCATTAATTTGGTGAAATTGTTAAATATATGTTTATCACCAGAGTTTTGACTTTAGAAAATTGTGTTGCATCATATTATATTATTAAGAGCTTGGAGGATAAGGTTGGTTCGAGTTTTATCAGTCTAATTGTTTATAGAAAAAAGAAAGCCACTTAAAACTCAATTAACTATGAATTTGAGTTATGTTTATAGTCACAAATGAATAGTTATATATATATATATATTTATAGTGACTGCTGTAATATTTTCATAGATGTGGCTTATCCATGCGTATATATAATTTTTAGTATAACATTCTCCTTATTTAAAATAAATGATGTTTTAACTTTATATTATACTTTTTTTCTTAAAATATATAATGTTTTAAATTTTCAACACAAAAATTCACTTAATTTTCTTATTTAACCCTATTACTTACTTATATTAATAACAACATTAATTACAATATATAGATAGTTTCAATAATTTTACAAGTTTTTAATTATCGTGCATTTACTTTAAACATCATATATTAAGAGACGGAGGCAGTATCAAAGCATAGTTTTTATGCCTTCATCAAAAGCATAGTTGTTATCATTGTCAATAATGTATGAATTTGAACTCAAATAGTAACACATTATCACTACTAATACGAAATTTTTGAGTGAAGTGATATTGATCTAGTGGAAGGTGGTAAGTCTACTGAAGGTAGATATCATCACTCATCTAGTGATCGAGTCTTACTACCTACATTATGTAGAAAATTGACTAATGAGCCGATCAGTTATGGTCCATTGTTGACAAACAAAAATGTATGAAATTTTTGATATATGTTTTAGCTTGGACTGTAATTACTTAAAACAACAATAATGCTCATCTTTGAGTAATTCGATCTGTTTTGTTTTTGTTTTCCAGATCAGTATGTGGTACTTACTTTTTCTCATTATAAAAGATATTGTTACTTACAAGGAACTTTGGTCAAATAGTATGAATGGATCTGAGGCTTTAAAGAGTTTATATGTTCGATTATCATTAATGTAAATCAAAAACACATTTTTCCAGTCATTCATATATAGATATGAACTCATGTTCTCGACCAATTTAAATACTCAAAGGTTATCTATGGGCTACACTATCCTTTAAAAATAATTCAAACACCTCCCATAAATTTTGAGAACTCTTGATTTAAAAGAAATCATTGTTGTATTATGCACTAATGATTTCCCTCGATAACTTTCTGACAATTATGCACTAACTCTCTCAACCAACAACGCAAAGATGTCCAATCCCGATACTGAGTTATGGTTGGTTGCCTTAAGTGTTCGTTGAAAATACATAAAAATACTCTCGAGTGCTAATTTGTTGAGGCATCTAAACTGATAGTGTAATTCACATTAATATATAATCGACCTCTTTTACATTTTGTAGTGGACATTCTGAATTATAAAAATTGGTTTCTCATGTGATTAAGATGTTGACTAATCTCATATAATAGTATAATGAATAGTTCAATTTCTTTTAGCAAAAACACTCATTGCCTAGTCATATTCAACTACGAGTGCACCATGATGGGATGAACCACAACCTTTTTAGGCTAACCAACTCTATATTCTTTTGGGGTCCCAATCACTGATCCTCCAATTTCGAAATTAAAGATAATAACTTCACTGTCATTTTGACAAAACCTCTAAAATTGTATACAACAATTTCAGCATAGTTATAAAATTGTCATGCCCCTAAAATTATAAGCAAATGAATTGCATTTGTGTCTATGCTGTTTTGCAGAAGATGTTGGTTTTTTCATTTAGGGGATGAATAAATGGATGTTTGATAAGTTCAGATATTTGATGTTTTGCTAGTTGAATTGAAAGACATTGTTTAGAAAAATTCTAGACATATATGTCGAACATTATCACCAGTTCTCGAGATCAATTTCTTTGTTTTCTTTTCAAGGAACGAAAATATGAAAGCTCAACTTAGAGATAATACGTACATGATACTCGAGAAACTACCAATTTATAGTCTCTATCCAAAAATCTTTATGGAAACCGAGCATCAGATTTTTTCTAATGTTTTTATGCTTAAAGTTATTAGTAGGTATGGGCATAATAACTGTAACCGCAAAACCGAACCGACCCAAAAATTTTAGTTCAGTTTCGGTTCCTAGAAAAGAATCGTTTGGTTCTAATTTTTAGGTAACTTCGGTTCTCAGTTCGGTTTGGTTTGGTTTTGATCTCTAAAAAATTGTTTGGTTTTAATTTTTAGGTAACTTTGGTTATCAGCTCGGTTCAGTTCCAAAAAACCGAAAGTTATCAATAGGAATCAAACTCGTCTGGTGGATCTTATCTATAGTTATGGGGCAATGCATACCAAAATGTTCGAAGAGAGAAGAAAAATTTGAAAACAAATTTCATCGATATCATAAGTATCATACCAAATCTCATCAATCAAATTACTTTTTCGAGAACTTTGGATTTGTCCAAGATTTTTGGAATTCATTTATTTCTTTTTTCCAGGAGTTGCTTGCTTTGGTTTTGGCGCATTTCATATAAAAGAATTATATGGTCCTGGTTTTGGGCTTTGGCAGTATTTATCATGCATTTTTGGAATCCGAAACTCTTGAAGAATCTTTTCTATTTTTTTGTTATGTATGGAAATATATAAATAAAAATAACCACTATTTTGAGTATTCATTTAATTTTTTTATCAGATAGGAAGGAAGGGATGTTGCATAAAATGTACTTATAAGTAATTGTCCCATAGATTCTATATTTATCTATATGAAGAAGAAATCATGTAACGAAGGGGCTTCTTATTTGTACAAATGGTACTTCGAGCTTGGAACGAGCCACTCTTGAAAAAAATATATAAATTCCAAAAAACTTGAGCAAATCCAAAGAAGGTTTTCATGTAAGTTCATCACAAAAAAATTTCTAGATCTCAATATATCCAATGCCAAATAGCATTAGTACTAAAATACTTTGATTACTTTTGGTTATAACTAATCATATTTTTTGAGTATTTTGTTACTTTTGATTACTTTTCTAAAAGAGTAACTATTTGGAACCGAACAAATATTATTCTGAGAATAATTGGGTTCCACTTTTCAGAACAGGAACCAAACCAAATTTTAACATGTACTCATTGGTTATCAAATTTTCAGATGAAAGAACTGAAAGAATCAAAATCGGAACCGAACTATACCGAAATTAAATAGGTACCTATTGGTTACCATAATTCCAGAACTGAAAATCGAAAGAACCAAACTGAACCGAAGCGAATGGTGCAGGCTAATTATTAGTATGTTTATATATCTAACTTTGATTTGTACCATTCTATTTTTCGGAAGTTTGAACGACAAACCAGTTAGCTGACAATACATATATAGGTCGAACATAACTATTTTATTATACATGATTTAGTAGTTGAAATTTATGTACCCGACATGAGTCAGAAGAAAAATATTTTTAGCCAATCAAAACATTGGGAAAATAATTGAAAGTGGGAACTTAAAAAGGAAGTTAAAAAAAGAAATGTGAAATTGTCAGAGAGAAATTGAATCATGTCCAAGTAGTCACTTGATGCAAAGAAACAGGCGAAACCAATTAAACACCGTAGAAACAGAAGTCAATATTTCAAGTGACACGTGTCCAATTTTGTTGTACAGTCACACGATTAAAATTTTTAACTGTGAATTATCCGAAAAATAATCATCTCCAAGTGTAAATAAATATATAAGAATTCTCCTTCCTCCTCGCCTATAAATGGAACTCCCATTTGCTCATCTTCTTACATCACAAAACAGAAACGTAACTTAACATAAAAAATAAAATAAAAAACCCTAGAGAAAGACAGAAAATCAGAGAAAATAAACAAATTTTCTTTTCTTTTTTTTTTCGCTCCTAGAGTTATACAAATTTGTCAATTGGTGTTTTTTTTCTGTCCCTGATAATGGGAGCCTTCGAAACAGAGAAAGCTAGTAAAGATGGTGGAGAGTTAGAGACTCAATCACAAGAAGACTTTGATCAACCATCTCCACTTCGTAAAATCATCTCCGTCGCTTCTATCGCTGCCGGTGTACAGTTTGGATGGGCTTTACAGCTCTCTCTTCTCACTCCTTACGTTCAACTCCTTGGAATCCCTCACAAATGGTCTTCTCTCATTTGGCTCTGTGGTCCTATCTCCGGCATGATTGTTCAACCAATCGTCGGTTACCACAGTGACCGATGCACTTCAAGGTTCGGTCGCCGTCGTCCTTTCATCGCCTCTGGAGCTGCACTTGTCGCCGTTGCGGTCTTTTTGATCGGTTACGCGGCTGATCTTGGCAATAGCATGGGGGATAAACTCGAGGATGAGATTAAGGTTCGAGCCATTGGAATCTTTGCTCTCGGGTTTTGGATTCTCGACGTGGCTAACAACACTTTACAAGGACCGTGTCGTGCTTTCTTAGCCGATTTAGCCGCTGGTGACGCTAAGAAAACGCGAGTCGCAAACGCGTTCTTCTCTTTCTTTATGGCTGTTGGAAACGTTTTGGGTTATGCGGCTGGTTCTTACACTAACCTTCACAAGATGTTTCCATTCACAATGACAAAAGCTTGTGATATATATTGTGCAAATCTCAAGACTTGTTTCTTCTTATCCATCACTCTCCTCCTCATCGTCACCATCACGTCCCTTTGCTACGTTAAAGACAAACAATGGTCTCCTCCAGCAAGAAACCCTGACGAAGACGAAAACACCTCAAATTCTCCATTGTTCGGAGAGATCTTTGGAGCTTTCAGAGTCATGAAACGTCCGATGTGGATGCTTTTAGTGGTGACAGCTTTGAACTGGATCGCTTGGTTTCCTTTCCTTCTGTTCGATACTGATTGGATGGGTCGTGAAGTGTACGGTGGAGATTCAGAAGGAAATGCTCAATCCAAGAAACTATACAGTCAAGGAGTCCAATCAGGTGCAATGGGATTGATGTTTAACTCCATAATTCTTGGTTTCGTCTCACTTGGTATTGAATGGATGAGTAAGAAATTGGGAGGAGCTAAACGACTTTGGGGAATTGTCAATTTTATCCTCGCCATTGGTTTGGCCATGACGGTTCTCGTTACCAAATTGGCTGAGAATTACCGCAAAACAGCCGGTGAATTTGCCGGACCTAGCAGTGGTATTAAAGCTGGAGCTTTGAGTCTCTTCGCTGTTCTTGGTATCCCTTTGGCTGTAAGTACAATCTTATTCTATCTTGTCTTATTTATTTATTTACTTATTTGTTATTATTTTTTAGAAACAAAAAAGTTAATCAATTCTTTTCTGTTATTATTATAGATTACTTTCAGTATTCCATTTGCACTAGCATCCATATTTTCAACCAGCTCTGGTGCCGGTCAAGGTAAATTCATAATCCATAAAATTATACTATATTTTTGTGTAATTAATTCATATATTATTAATAAATTTATAATCGTTTTTTACAGGACTTTCACTAGGAGTCTTAAATTTGGCAATTGTGATACCACAAATGATAGTATCACTTGGAGGTGGACCTTTCGACGCTCTGTTTGGCGGTGGAAACTTACCGGCGTTTGTGGTGGGAGCAATTGCGGCCGCAATTAGTGGAGTATTAGCATTAACCGTTTTACCTTCACCACCATCGGACCAAGTCGAGATTAAACCTATGCACTAGTTTTTAATATTTATATTTCTATGAAAACTCTTTTCAAATACAGATATTATTGTGCAAAACCCCAAAAAAGAAGAATTGATCAATCAAATGATAAATTCTAATAAACCTTGGGTCGTCTGTAATTCACCCTTTTTATAGTTTTTCTTTTTCACTTTTGTTACTGATTTTAAAGTTGAAATAGAATATTTCTTTTTCATTTGTTTGGCCGTCAATAAATACTGTATATGTATATACAGTTTTTAAGTGATTTCCTTTGGTAAAAGATCCAACAAGAACAAATAATCAACTAGAACAAATACCGATAACAATTAATACCTGGGAGGAAAACTGAATATTTTGTATAATTATACTGATGTTTAGGTGATTAAATTGTTAAAAAGTTTCCATTGCTTGACATTAGATAAATTTTTTAATTGGATATATGTAATTTTATTAATTTGCTACTTTAAATGTTGTTATGTAAGCTAAGGACATGTGACCTAGTAGTAGAGGCCACTTTAGTATTCCTCAGACACCCGAGTTCGATTCTTCCCAAATATAAGGAGAAGGCTATGGATCAGACCTTTGTCGATCCCATTAGTACTAAAAAGAACGAATAAAGTTGAAAAAAAAGATATCATGTAATAACATCAAATAGAAAGCTATAAGAATTGGATATATAATATTAAATAAGAAATCTTCAATTAAATCTATCTATAAGTAATCAAACTTTAACAAATACTCTCCCTATTTCAGAAACATTCATCTTTTCCATGAGTTGATCTCTCTAATCTTCTTGTGAAACTTAAGGCCACTATGATTTCGACTAGGGAGAAAGGACCAGAAGGCTTTCTTAGCTCTCGTTGGTGTCACCTCTTCCCTCGCATTCTTGCTTTTATATTTATCTTTAGATTTTGTTTCAGATTAGACCTTGCTATAGAGGGTCTGTTAGAACTTCTCCGGTGTGTTTCTCCATATTTGGTGGTGTGTACAAATATTTGGGACAGTATAGTTGTGGGCTGATGTTGGATGAGTTTGTACAGGATGGTCGATCTCTCCTATCTTGACAAATTTTTATAATTGACCTGTGGTTTTGCCATGGAGGGGGTTCGAGCTTTATCACTGGGTGAAGAACCGCTAATGACTTGTCGATAATAGCCTTTCTCCGGTGATTTCCAGATTTGGTTATGTGATTATTTTCCATGTTTATAAAATACTAGTTTTGTTTTGTTTGTGGTTTTTTTTTTATGTTTAGCTCTGAATAAGTTTGGCTAGGCTAGTTTTGATTCGCAGTTGCTGTCCTAGATTAGTGTTTAGCTTCTCGGCGATGGTCTGAGCTTTTGTTTGGTCGATATGTTGGTTAGGTTATTTTTGGTTTGTTTATTTTGTTGGTTTTGCCTTGGTTTAGATCTTGACTAGGTCTGCAGGGCTAGATTCTTTATTTGTTTCCCTCTATTTATCGTTTCATTTATTCTCTTCGAATTTGATCGGTCGCTGTGCTCGTCTTGGCTAAGCCCCTCGTATAGAGGACTGTTCTACTCCTTGTTAGTTCTCTCAAGACCTGATCAATTCTACATTTTCATAGGCTATATTGAGGCATCAAAAAGTCAGATGTGTTCTTGGTTTCACCATTTCTGGAAGATTTGTTTCCTACTCTCTTGTCCATGTATGCCACTTAGTTTGTCATCGGTATTGTCTCCAGCTAGGCTTATTTCTCGGGCATTTTTGTAGTTCAGACTCTTGGATTATTATTGTTGGTTGTAATAGCTATGTCTTCATGTGTGAGGTACATCTATTTATCATAGGAGGGTTCACCATCATGTTGGGATTCGTACAACAACTGGTGGTCTCGATATTCAGATTCGAGGTCTCAAATTACAGAGTATATACCGGTTAAGTCTTCGGCAATATCATGTTTTCTACCTATTAAGTTACCATGGATATTTTTAGAGAGATATACTCAAATAGCATTAATTTCATCTGATATGACTAGCGGGTACACATCTTTTCAATATTATTAGAATGTTTAAAATTGTCATAAAAACCCTATTAAACCAAAGATTAACTCTCTAATTAACGAAAATGCCATTTGATTTATTTTAAATCACCATTTAACTTTTTTTTTCTTTTCGCGGTTTTAGTTAAAAAATTAAAATAAAAGAATGTTTTGCCTAAAACTAACAAGAGAAAAAAACTGTTCATATTCCACTCTCATAATCTAGTAAAAACCGCATCATATACACAAATTCTCACTGCTACAGCGAGGATTCAGTCTTACGATGCATCTCCATCATGGTTTTTGGCCGACTTTCCTTACATCGCAGCCCTAATTTGACTCTCTCAACTCGAGTGACGGTTCACATTCTGGTAAAAACAAAATATTTGAGCAAATTCCATCTATTCCGGCGCCTCGCCTTCAGTCTCCATCGTTTTGTCTCCATCGTCGTTCTTCTTCGTTGTTCACCTTGCCGTCTTCCACTTTCTCTTCGTCTCACATTGATTGTTCAACTTACGCTTTGTCGACTTCATATATCACAGTAAGTTCTCTTTTTTCTATTGATTTCTGGTCATATTCGAGTACTATAGTTTTGGATTTCTGGTCCAATTTGAGTTTGGATTTTTAACGGTTGTTTGATAATACAACTGTTTTCCGGCTGATTTTGGAAACTTTATACGGCTGACTTATGAAAACACGACTAAATTGTATGGCAAATTTATGGAATTGTAATGGCTGAGTTTTGAAATCACGGCTGATTTGTGAAGTTCTATGGCTGGTTTGTGAAGTTCTATGGCCGATGCCATCAAGTCTAATAAGAAACATAAAACTAAGAAAGTCGAGTTTGCCGAACCCTCAAAGAAGAAACAGAAGATACATAAAGGAAACGACGCCGATGCCGCTGAAGAGGTCGTTTGGTCATGAAACACTGGAAGTGAAGTAAGTGTAAGTGTTATTTCTGAATATTTTACTCTTTACACCTATTTTGGTTTAAGTTTCCAACATGCTTTTCTATGTAGGATGTGAAAAAGTTGAGCACGCCTACCATTTATCAACTAGTCGAGAACTTACACACTAGATTTGATACAATGGAGACTAACATTGACGGACTGGTTCGTACCTTAGAGTCCAAGGTTTTTGCCAAAGTTGAGGAGCTTTATGGTAGGCGGTTTACTTCCATTGAAGAAAGAGTTAGCATGCTCGAAACAGAGATGAAGCTAATGAAATCACGGACACCTCTTCAGCCATCCATTCATGAACCCATTCATGAGGATATCGACCCATCGGGTCTTAATGACGGCAACTCAAAGATTAACATCGAGAAAGAGTACACTAGTAAGGTAAGTTTATCTGAATAGGCTATTTATACTTATATGGCAAAGTTATCTATGTTTTAAAGCTGAGTTATCAATTATATGACAGAGTTATGAATTATATAACTGAATTATCAATTATATGGCTGAGTTATCAATTATATAGCTGAGTTATCGATTATATGACTGAGTTATTAATTATATGGTTGAGTTATCAATTATATTGGCTGAGTTATCAACAATATGGCTGATTTATGAAGCGATTTTCTCCTTTGCTTACAGCCTAACCAGTTCACGAATCCTGACAAAGTTCTTCAGGATTTTGTTGAGAAAACAAAGAAACATGAGGCTAAGAAAAAGAAGCCCAAAACTTTGAAGGTGAAACAGGTCAAGAAGGTGACTGGCATGACGGAAAAAGATGAGAAGCAGAAAAAATATATTAGTAAGATTGTCTCGAAGGCGAAAGCTGAGTGCGACAACGGGATTGTCGTTCCGCACTTGGTGGATACAAGTGACTTTGACGACCTGAAGAAACCAGTTGAAAATGCCGACCAAGCTGTTGGACTTGAGGCTGACAGTGACTTCGCTGACATTACTGAAAACGTCCAAGAAGAAGAGAACAAAGTGTTGTCCGATCTGGAAGATACTGATGAGGGGAAGTTAAGGACTCAACGACTTATAGCTCATATGCAATCTGCTTTGCAAGACATGGAAAAGTTGAAGGCTGTTGGTGATCCCTCGAAGAAATCATATCTTCCTCCACCATCGTACCCGGCTATTGGAAACAGCACATTAACTCTAATGAGGCCTGGTCTCACGCTTGCTGAAGGAATCTACGATCCTCTAAAACTGGTAGACCCATTGAAATGGGAAGCACTTACTGTCTACCTGCGTCCGTATGAGTATGCCACGAAATCCATGCGTTTATTCATTCGTATCAACTATAACTGTATTACTTTTCTGTTTATTGTTTCTCAGGCATATTCCACTTACTGCAAAGCCACCGGAGATACCAGCGGAGATTTATTTTTACCGGGTTCTGATCACCCCTCGAAAGGATTGGCCAGAAGAGGGGTTTGGTTGGTTAGGCGATGATGTAAGTAAAAATGGCTGACTTTTATTCATTATGCGGCTGATTTTTAAACTATACAGCTGATTTGTTTTTTACATTACGGCTGAGTTAATAACAAATGACATTTTATTTCAGCACATCTCTGCTTTCATGAGGCTCCTTCGGATCTGACAGAAAAAATCTCCAAATAAGCCGAGTTGTAAATAAATCAGCCGTATCATATATAAATATCAGCCGTATCATATATAAAAATCAGCCGTATCATATATATAAACCAGCCGTATCATATATATAAGTCAGCCGTATCATATATATATATATATGTATATGTATCATATATATATAAATCAGCCGTATAAGATTTACCTTGACACCAAATTGCTTGGTAAACACCACCTGAATATGTTTCGGTTTAACTGATTGATCAATGTCG
Organism: Lepidium aucheri; assembly: GCA_900406435.1. NCBI lineage: Eukaryota > Viridiplantae > Streptophyta > Magnoliopsida > Brassicales > Brassicaceae > Lepidium > Lepidium aucheri. Next base: position 61,903 of record OVBA01000272.1, read on the forward strand.
CCGAAAAAATCTCTGTACAAAGCTCCTAAAATATCTGGTGTTGCTTGATGGGAACGGTTGGAACACTCAGTTATAGAGCATGTGTGTGTTTTATCGTAGACACGAATATAGAACTTTGGAGATTTTCCTTGAGAAGAAGCACGAACTCTCCAGCTACATCCGTGAACCCAACACGTAACAATAAACACTTCTGTATTGGATACTTGCACATCAAAATCGAAATGATCCCTAACTGTTAGAAGCTTCAGTCGGGTTTCCAGATCTTCTTTCCGGGCATATCGCTATCCAAAAACAATATTTAGCAAAGAGAACTCCAACCTGAGAAACTCATCAGATCCTTTCAAATTATGGTTTGGAATATTATGGGGTCTCATCTGAGGAGGAAAAGTAGGTGAATCTTCATCTTCTTCAGTAGGCTTTCCTAGAAAACTAAAATTATCGTCATCAGATGCTGCACCGTCTGGGTCATCAACAATATCAAACCTAGTGTCAAATTCATCATTTTCTTCATCTTCAGATTCGCCTTCTTCTTCATCTTCAGATTCGCCTTCTTCTTCATCTTCAGATTCGCCTTCTTCTTCTACTTTAGATTCGCCCTCTTCTTCATCTTCAGATTCGTCTTCTTCTGCACTATTGTTGCAGACTTCATTGGAATCAGCCCTAAATTCATATATTGAGACCTCAGAGAATGTCCGTTTCAGCTTATCATTCAACTTTCTCTTTTGAATTAGTTCACCTTCTTTGTTTTCTATAACCTCCATACAAAGACGTAACTCGTCTATTTATTTTAATCCACGAATTGCAACGACGAGTGTTGCAGACAAAAATTGGGGGCGTATCTTATGACAATTTTTTCAATGTTTTAGAGGATAACAAATAGCTCAGCTTAATTTGACACTTTCTAGAATCCAGCCCATAGTACTCCATTATCATCTTCTCAAGATTGTCGTAGGTTGTTTGTTCTCGAACTTGTAGAACTATGCAACCTCTACAATTGGGATTATATGTATATTGATTCTTTTTAACCCATTTCCCTGAAAAAATAATTACGGAATCCATTGAAGTACAGATCACCAAACTGAGATGAAATAGAGGGCGAGATGTAAAATTGAATGAACGAGAAGGTTGGAGACGACGGACTGTTAACCTAAATATGTGATGTCTACGAGTCGATGTGGAGCTCATGTTTGCTGATATGGAACCATGCCACTGTAGAAAATCATAAGTCCGCCTAAGTAAATCTGCCACCAAAGCCATTGATAAGTTAGTCGTAACTATAAAAACTATTTCAGTAATTTTAGAAATTCTTAAAACCAGCCGTTAAACAAATTAAGTTAGTTGAAAACAATAAGTCAGCTGTGATGTAGTATAAACCCGCTGTCACACATACTATTACAGTAATTATTTATAAATTACTAACTCAGCCAGTAAAAGCTGACCGACTAGTGAATCAGCCTCGTTATGGCTGGTTTACTATAAGTCAGCCATCAAAAGATCAATTAACTCAGCCGTAATCAGCCACATAAATCAGCCGAATGTTGATAATTAAGTCGTTCTAAAAATTAAGTCAGCCGCATCACAAAAAAAAGTCAGCCAAAGTTTTCGTAAATCAGTCGTTGGAGTTAAAGTCAGTCATATCTAGTGTAAATAAATCAGCCAAAATTTCATAAATGAGTTGAAGGTTATGTAAGTCAGCTAGTACATTCAGCTGATTTAACTGGTAAAATCAGTGTACCAAATCATAAGTCAGCTGATTTTTTTAACTCAGCCTTCAACATGTAACTCAGCCATAACTACACTGAAAAAATCTCAGGCCGAGTTTCATTAATACACGTAGGCAGTTTTGTTGCCACGTAGGATTTTTTGCTGACTTTGGAAAAAATAATAATGGCATTCTTGTAATTACGTTTTTGTTATCAAATGCTTATAAGAATGCTTTGGGTATGGAAAACATAATAGTAATTAAAAATTAATTTATATCGATCTAGTCATTATTATCAACCTGTATGCTATTTAAGTAATTCTCCCTATTTTTTATTCTGCTCGTTATGTTATCTTGTATGTTTGTTTATCAATAATAAGACTTAGGCAGAAAAAGTAAGTTATCTAATCAAGATAACATATAAGATAAAATACACGGTATGTTTCTTTGCATAAATGAACACCTAATAGGATTTATAACGAGAAATTATCATATATACTTATATTTTTTTTATGATCCAACATCCGGCTGGAATTTTACTACAATAGTGGGAGTAGTTTATTGTACAGAAATCTTGAAAATTATTATAAATTTTTATCAAGGAGCGAACATGTTGTCATGCATGAGCTCTCCATTTTTTTGACATCACTGTCATCTCAAAATCGCAAAAGTCTTGCAACAACATGTTGAGAGTTTCAGCCAATTTTCAAATCAGATCAAGAGAGATGAGAGGTTACTGTTGGAGGTAGATCCAATATCCTACTTTGGTTCACGAGAAAAATCATTACCAAAAAAAACTTTTAAGTTATAGACTCGGCTAGAAGTCATCTCGGCTTTTAGTTGCCAACTCGGAAAGAATCCTCCTCGGCAGATTGACGGAATGAGAAGAAAGTCGGACGAGTCGTCACCATAGAAAAAAGAGTTTTCCTATTTCGGATAAGGAAAACTTTCGAAGATCTAGCAAGGATCTTCTTTGATATTTACAAATGCGAACAAATGTAATCTTTCCTATTTTCATGGAGTTGTAACTGCCTCTATGTTCTATAAATAGAGGTGGAAGTCCTTGAAAAATGGATCTTCTTTTTTGTCACTTTGAGTTCAGTCAATAAGAATCTAACCCGATCATCTCAAGTTCGAGCAATTTGTTCTCTTCTCTCTTAACTCAATAAGAAACCTTGCTAAGATCTTCCCTCTCTCTTAATCAGAGCTCAATTTAGGACTTTGTGCTAAATCCTGCTCGAACAGTTGGCACCGTCTTTGGAGACAGAATTCATAGGATTTCTTAACCTAAGAGAAGAAAGAGATCACCGAAATGCAAGGATATGGAGTAATGATGTTACCATCCATTCCCTGGAGAGGATAACTTCTGATCCTACTCAGAAGTAGAAGGACCTAGCTCGAGGATCATTTCTGAACTCTTTTTAGACTAAGGAGAACCATCGCGAACCGACTCGAGAAGTTACTGAGCTTCTAGGACCTCTGACAGAGCTGCCATCACTTGAAGTGATGATACGAAACTTGCTAGCACTCCAAGAAGTAGCAGATAAGAGAAACGTTGAGCAATTTGATCGTCCCAAAGAAAGAGACAAGGCTAGTTGCGACAATTTGTATCCCACGCAAAACAACCGTTAGAGCGACAAAGTACTTGCCATCATACAGAAGAATTTGTTCGATCAGACTCCAAGTCTGCAAGTATACATAACTGCGGAATAAAGTCATATGCCAACTCAGCTTGTTCCGACACTGTCGACTACATCAACAACGGATACTGTGACTATTTATAGGATGATGGAAGAAATGAGATCACAATTCCATCAGGTGACCAGCTCGGCGCCAGAGATTGGACGGATCCTAGTCCAAGCTTGAAACTCTCCATTCTCACCGATATTGAGAAGATCCTGGTAAACCGAGGACCAAGACTATGCTGCCCATTATACAATAGAACAACAGATCCACTGGAGTTCATGAGTGTGTTTAACGTTATGATGGGAGGTACAAGTTACCCCTCAGATCAAGAAGATGTGGCATATTGTCAAATTTTTGCTGAAAACTTCACTGGTGACGCGCTAGTATGGTTTACAAAGCTGCCAATAGGGTCGATTAAAGGCTTTAATCAACTAGTCGAGTTGTTTATGAAACAGTATGCAATATACGTTAACCAAGACACTACCAAGGCCGAGCTGCAATCTTTGAAGCAAGGAGCCGACAAGACATTGAATTCATACCTTGGGCATTTCCGGAGAATAATGACCAAAGCTAAAGTTAGCAACGATATGGCCATCGAAGCACTGAGAATCGGAATGGTTAATGATGAGGCCTTGCGATGAGACCTCTTTGTGAACCGACCAACTACAGTATTATGTGCCTTATGCAGAGCAGCGAGGCATGCTGAATACATAGAAGAAAAGAAAATTCTAGCAAAAACTTAGAAGATTCAACGCGAGTTTGGAGCAAAGGAACCAAAAGAAGAATACCAGGAACTGAGACAACATAGCAATCGAGAAAGAGCAAACAGAACTGCAACATTTCAAGTCGGTGAGACAAACAGCCCCACTAAGAAGAAACCATGGAATAACACTTACAACCAGGATGAGTACTACGCCTTTCACGATCGGGCCGATCATTTGACCTTAAAATGTAAACAGATACATGAGCTACTCACTGAAAAGTTCAATAGGTACGAGTTAAGCGTCTCTGACGAGAAAACCCAGAGGTTTCAATTGTAGAAACGAAAGGAAACTGAGTTACGAGAGGCAACTAGCAAATCGGCCACTCAAAACACACTACTAACAATAGCGCAAAGCGCACGAAAAACGGATCCGAGATTCTTGAGCAGGAAGATCCAAGGGTAGACATAGTTGTCATCATGGGAGGCCCCTAATCTTGTGTGGCACTATACAGTCAATTAAAAAGTATGAGCGGAAGGCAGTAGGTGCAGTTAACCTCAAACATATAGCTCTATCAAAAAACTTCAAGCCAATCAACTCAGAGATATCATTCTTCAGAGAGGATCTTGAAGGAGTGTGCTTTCCGCACAATGACCTGTTAGTTGTTAAACTCTGGGTTGACGATTGCAACGTGTCTTGGATATTTATTGATACCGAAAGTTCAGTTGATTTGATCTTTGAAAAGACTTTGGATCGGATGGCACTCCCAGATCTCAAGATCAAGCCAGTTGACAGTTACTTGACCATGTTCGATGGAAGCTCCATACACGCGATAGGAATTGTCAAGCTATTTTTTCGAGCAGCCAGAATCACAAGGTGGATAAAATTGTTGGTGGTCGATAAACCACCAACTTACAACCTGATCCTGGGAACACTTTGGATCCACGCAATGAAGGCAGTCTCCTCGAGTTACCATCAATGAGTGAAGATTCAATCTGATTAAGGAACTTACACATTACGAGGTGATCAAAAGATGTCAAGAACATGTTTCATTGCCGAGTTGAAACTGTGTAACAAATACTATATGATCACGACATCAATCTGCAACAGAGCCACTTTGGAGCCACCCGCTCTTGATTAGCCAGATCAGTCAACAGTTGAACTCTTCAACATTGACTTAGCCGACTCGGAAAAGTGTGTAAGCATCAGAGTCAACTTGAACAAGCCGATTCGAGAAAGGTTGATCAAACTTCTTGAACGAAATGTAACTCTGTTTGCATAGACAGTGAAGGATATGTCTAGAATCGATCCAAGAATAGCGAGTCACAGATTGAATGTCGACTTGACTTACAAGCCGATTAAGCAAAAAAGACAAAAATTAGGGCCCGAAAGGACGAAAGCTATGATCGAAGAAGTCAAAAAAATTAACCATGCGGGATCTATTGTCAAAGTATAATACCCCTAATGGCTAGCCAGCCAAAGAAAAACGGCAAGTGCCGAGTCTATGTAGACTTCAAATGACTTGAATAAAGCATGTCTAAAGGACAGCTTTCCTTTAAAATACATCGGTCGAATCCTAGAAGCAACAACAAGGAATGAACTGCTCTCATTCATGGATGCATTCTTTGGATACAATTACATCAGAATGCATCCCGATGATATGGAAAAAAGTTTGTTCATAACCAAACGAGAAACATACTGTTACAAAGTCATACCCTTCAGTGTAAAGAATACAGGAGCTACTTATCAGCAACTCGTCAACAAAATGTTCCCCGAGCAACTCTGCTAAGCAATAGAGGTCTACATAGACGATATGCGAGTTAAATCTCGAAAAACCGAAGATCATGTTGATCACCTAGCTCTTTATTTGAAAATGCTGAACGAATACCATATGACATTCAACCTGACTAAATGCACCTTTGGAGTAACTTCACGAGAATTTCTTTGCTACATCATTACCCAAAGGGGGATTGAAGCAAATCCAAAGCAAGTGAAGGCAGTCTAGGAACTACCATTACCAAGGAACAAACAAGAAGTCCAAAGACTAGCCGGACAAATTGCCACTTTGAACAAATTCATCTCTTGGTCAATGAACAAATGTCTCCCTTTTTATCAACTCTTACGAGGAAATACATTCTTCAAATGGGAAAACGAGTGTGAAAGTGCTATTTCTTAGTTGTAAGAGTATTTATCAACTTCACCGATTCTATCAAAACCCGAAGATGGAGAGCCACTGTACTTGTACATCACAGTGTTGTCATCGATAGTAAGTAGTGTACTCATGCGAGAAGATAGAGGGATTCAACTTCCAATTTTCTATGCAAGCAAATCCCTTGACGGAGCCAAATCTGGATACTCGATGATAGAAAAACTCGCTTTGGTAGTTGTACATACTAATCACCTGCTATGAACGATCCTGCAGAGTCCAAATCATTCAGGAAGTTAACTAAATGGGCCATAGAACTCAGCAAGTATGACGTCAAATTTAAAGGAAGGACCAGCGCCAAGTCGCAAGTTCTGGCGGACTTTCTAATAGAACTATTCCCCGAGTAAGAAGCAGATGAATCTCCCCAAGTTTGGAAACATTTCGTTGATGGATCATCCTCACAACATGGATCCGGAGTCACGATTCGACTAGAAACCCCGATAGGAGAAATTGTATAGCAATCCTTCCAATTAGCTTTCCCAGCCTTAAACAATGAGGCTGAGTTTGAGGCACTGATCGCCGGAATCTGATTTGCAAAAGAGGTTGGAAATCGAATGCTACTGTGATACTCAGTTGCTCGTCAACCAAGTCAATGGCGCCCATGACGCAAAGAATGAACGTATGGAAGCATACTTAGAAGTTTTAAAGGAATTATCAAAGGACTTGAGAATCAAAGTCACTAAGATTTCCCAAACAGAAAACACTTAGGCCAATGCATTGGTGGAACATCCGAGTAGTCATTCCACACCTCGAAACCCACAAGATAACAGGCAAGCAGAATCGAGGACTAAACATATTTTGGATGGAATTAAGAAACAACTCGAGGAAAAGAAGGGTCATTGGTGCAACAAGTTGGACGGAGTACTTTGGTCCCGTCACACCACACCGATATGTTCGACCAGCCGCACTCCCTTCTCTCTATCTTAAGGAATGGAAGCACTTGCCCCTGCGGAAACCACCATCCCAACTTTACGCGGAATCCTTTCTCCTGAAAACGACAAATCGAACAACCAAGCTATGCAAACAAGCATCAATAACTTGGAAGAACAAAGAGACGACGCTTTGCTCTGCGTACAAAATTACCATCAATGGGCCGCAAAGTGTTATAATAAGAAAGTATGAGGGCGAGACTTCACCGAAGGAGATCTTGTGTTATGAAAAGGGTTCAAGAACATGGCCGAATTAAATGCTGGAAAGCTTGACGCTAATTGGGAAGGACCCTACATAATTTGTAAAGTTGTGAAACTGGGGGTGTACGAGATCGCAACAATGGAAGGAGAGATGGTTCCACGAAGCTGGAACTCTATCAACTTAAAGCGATACTACTACTGAAACTATGGCAACTCGGTGTCCATCATGCATCAACTGATGCCCTTCTAATCTCTTAATTATGTAACAAGAACTAGGTTTTGGCTTGATCCCATCTGGGGTACGTAACCAACCTTTGGGTACATCTATAACTATATCAAATTTTTATAAGTCAGCAACTCAGCGATTATTAAAAAAGAGGAAGAAAATTCTGTAACGCAATCTTGAAAGCTCTCGAAGTTATGTCGTGACCAATTTCTCCCGATTATTCTGAGATCTAATTCCTACACCTATAAGCTGAGTTTTAAAATTTTCCCGAGTAAACCTCGCAAAACGTTTTACGAAACCGAGTTCTCATACCTAAGCCGAATTTTAAAACCTTGCCGAGTAAACTTCACAAAAAAATTTATAGTCTTCAGATCTCCATAATGGCCGAGATCCTACTATCTAAGCGGAGACTTAAAAATCTCACTGGGTCTAAAAATCCTGCTCGCCATGGCTGAGTCTTCTAACCTCGCACGATGTTAAGCTGAGTCATAAAATCTCGCCGGATCTAAAAATCTTGCTCGCCATGGCTGGGTCTTCAAACCTTGCACGATGTTAAGCAGAGTCATAAAATCTTGCAGAGTCTAAAATCTTGCTCGATCAAAATCCGAGTCGTAAAACCTCGCCAAGATGGAATTCTTGTTAATAATAGAGCCAAGTCTCAAACTCCTCTTAAGCCGAGACCAAATTCTCACAAATACGAGAATCTAATTCTCACTCTTAAGCCGAGTCCTAAAACCCGGCTGAGTATAACTCGTTTTAACAAAAAAAAACAATAACAAATTATTGACACCGTCTAAAGCCACAATGCCGGGTTAACTTGAGATTTAAAATCTTGCGGAATGTAACAACTAAATCTCGATGTAACAAGCCATTCAGAAGCTAAAACCCAAGCATAACGAGAAAAGAATAAACAAAGATTAACCGCATTTCTTGCAATCATTCAAAAAAGAAGTCTTTACAAGTATCCGAGCAAATAGGGACAAACATTCAAAACAAAAAAGAGGAAAAAGAAAAGGGATGATCTACTCCTCAATCTTGACCCGCTTGTCGTTCGCACATTTTCAACCACCAAAATCCGCGCTAGCAACCTTCGGCAAAACAATATCAACATTCTACCCATATTCCTTGAAACCATGAGCCGAGACCAAAATGAGTTCAAAATCTCGTATGCTAACCTTTGGACAGTCTCTAGTCCCAGGAGCAGCAACCTCACAATGCTAAAGCATCCCTTAGGCCCATGGCAGCCTCGCTCAACTTGGAAGACTCCCCAATGTCAAAGTAGGAACAGTCAAATCGTCAGGAAACACTTCCGGGATGACCTCCTTAGCAACGATCCCCTTAGCTTCCTTGATTCGGTCAAACCCGAGCTTGACTATGAGTGGGTCAATAGACATCTTCTTTTTGAGAAGAGTCTGGAGCAGTTGGTCGTACCCAAGCCACTGAGCATACGCGAGACGAGGCTGAAGGCTGGAATTAGTGTTGAGCTTTTAACCCGTTACCCAAACTAGAATCCGGAACCGACCCAAAAAGTTGGTTCGGGTCGGGTTCAGATATTATCAAATACCTGAACGGGTTTTATCATCAAGTAATTTGGATATTAGGTCGGATTCGGGTCAAACCCGATACCCGATATTTACCCGAACATAACCAAACTTTATAGACTGAGAGCGCTGATGTTTTATTATACGAACAAGCGTGCTTTGTATAATAAATGTGAAAAAAGCGTCTTCTTCTCTTCTCTTTTGCTTTTTGCCAAAGTTTGCTCTAGATATCGAATCGTCTGTCATCTTCTTAACCTAGAATATCTTCTACCTATTTAAGACTGGTAACACCCAAAGAACTCATACAATCTCCTCTTTTTCTCAGTATCTTCTAGAAATTGGTCTCATGTAATCTACTGTAGATGCTCTCATTTTTCGATTTTCTCTTCTAATTGATTTAATTTTTTGTTTATTGCTTGATATCTTGTGTTATTGATGATTCTATGACTCAATTTTGGTAAAACCCGTTAGTTTTTTCAACTTAGAGTTACAAATTTTGAGATTAGGGTTATGTTTTGATATTTGATGAGTTGTATTTACTTGTCTAAATGACTGCCGATTAATTTCATTCTGTTTTTAGATAGATTCCTCAATCTCTCTACCACAAGAGAGATTGAATACAGCTGATCAGTCCGAATTATCAAGTAACGGGTCTGGAGGGAAACGTAAAGAAACTGATGGGGAGGTGGAGCAACTCTCAGCCACGTAAAGTGAAGAGAACACAACCAACAAGGTCATCTGTTTGAACATATTTCACAAGATGTAAAGACAATAGAGACAAGTGCATTTGTAATTACTAGGAGAGGGAATTCATGTGTCTAACTAAGTTTGGTACATCAAACCTGCAAAAACATCTAGCAGTTTGTAAGTAGTACAATGCGTGGATAGATTCTCAAACAAAAAGTCAGCCAGTTATCAACAGAGACGGAAATCTTAAAATAGCTAAAGGTTCTGAATCTATCTTCAGAGAAGCAACAAATGAGATGATTGTAATGGGAGAGTTGCCGTTTTCCTTTGTAGAGTCCGCAGCATGGAGACATTTCTGCAAGAAGGTGAAGTAGCATTTCATTTTAGTAATGTACATTTTCTTTTCATCATTTTATTTCATTTTATCATGTATACTGACTGTATGTTTTTTATTATTAAGATGAATTTGTATAGACCTCACTCAAGGCGGACTGCAACAAGAGATATTGTTGAACAGTTGTACAACAAAAGAAAGATTGCTCTTAAAAAGCTGATTGCATCCAACAAGCAAAGAGTATCCCTCACGAATGATATTTGGACATGTCAATCAACTGATATTTTCTTGTTTCTGTTATCTCTTTTATCAACTTATAAAGTATGATTAATTATTTATTTTTTTACGGGTGAATCCTATGTGGTTGTCACAGCCCACTACATTAATCAAAGTTGGACAATGAAAAAGCTGATCATCGATTTCCAACATATAATCGATCACAAAGGTCACACTATTTCAAATTTCCTATTAGAATGTCTAGCTGATTGGGGGATGACAAAATTTTTTTGCATTACTATGGATAATGCAACTGCCAATAATTTTGCTCTGAAAAAGTTTGAAAGTAGTTTTAAGTCAGCTTTAGAAGAGTCATTGGTCTTAGATGGAGAATTTTTACATGTGACATGTAGTGGGCACATTCTTAATTTGATTGTGAAGGATGAGTTGACTGAAGTAGGTGATTCTTTGTCTGCAATACGTAATGCTATTAGCTTTGTTAGATCATCTTCTAATAGGTGCAAAGCTTTCGAATTAAGTGTTGATTTTGGTAGGATATCAAGAGGTATTATGCCATTAGATGTTAAGAATAGATGTTGGTCCAATTGAACCACCTCGACGAAATAAGGCAAGAGGCCTACGAGAACACCGCCGTGTAGTCCAATCGGGATCTTTGACTCTAGGCGAAATAGTAGAGATCACAAACGTAGATTGCTCGCGGCTAAATTTGAATTGAGACGAGAGACCATTGAACAATTCATCTGTGCTTTGCCAATGCTGCTCAAAATGAAAGACAAACTACCTATCTTATGTTGAGTCGGGCTTTGAAATTTCGAGTATCTTTTGATAAGATGCTAAATGAGGACATTGTTTACAATGGGTACTTTAAAGAGACTGAGAATGGGGATAAGATAGTTGGACCTCCTACACGTTGTTATTAGAATGTAGCTGAGAGTTTAATGAGGTTTTTGGTTATTTTTTATAACTTCACATTAGTTCTGTCAGCTTCTAATTCTGTGAATTCATACAGATGCTACAGTGAGATAGTCACCATAGCTACAAATTTGATCGCACTTTCTCAAAATAAAGATTTTCTGAGCTGAGTAAGACAGCTATTGAGATGCAGAAAAAGTTTGACAAGTATTGGGATGGTTTGAAAAATATCAATAAGATGGTGATTGTAGCAACAATACTAAGTCCTAGGAAAAAAATGCAGTTTGTTACTATGTGTTTTGATGAAATGTATGGGATAGATTCTATAGTAGCTAAAGGAAAGTATGAGTCAGTTAATACAGTTTTGAGAAGTCTTTTCACTAAGTATAGTGATAGAAATTGTGTGGATTTGAATGTTCAGTCTTCTCAATCCAATTCTTCTTCCCAGTCTCAGTTTTCTAGCCGTGAACAGTCTGCTGATAGGATGGATCTTATGGATGATGGACTGGGATATAAACGGATTGACCTTAGATAAAAATAGATGATGAGTGAGATAGGAGAAAGGGAAACACGGGATGAGTTAGAATTATATCTGAAAGAGGGTGTTAAGAGTCCTACTTTGATAGTTGGGATGGAATTTGATATACTATCATGGTGGAGATTAACAAAGCCAAATTTCCTATATTAGCTGAGATTGCTCGAGATGTCCTTGCTATACAAGTGTCATCTGTGGCTTCGGAAAGAGATTTTAGCACAAGTGGTCGGCTTATTTCACCAAATAGGAACTGTCTTACCCATTTTAAGGTGGAGGTTTTGATTTGCTCAGAACAGTGGCTCAGGAAAGAAAATAGGTGTGAAGAAAAAGTGCTTACGAATGGGTGACATGAAAGCATTGCCCTTTGAAACAAATGGGTGACATGAAAGAAAAATCTAGCTTGCCTATAAAAGCGGCCAATTCAAGTTGCAGAGAAGATGTGGTGGAGTTAGCGTCTTCGACTGCATTCAGAAAAAGGCGCCAACTTTTTGTGGCAAACTCCAAAGCATTCTTAAGAGCTGAGATCTCTTCATCATAGTTAAGAGATCTCTCCCGCTCCACACGTAACTCGGCGCCCACCATATTGAGTTCAATCTGCACCTTCTCGTGAGAAGACTTAGCTTTGATCGCCTCAAGATGGGGCTTACCAGCACGATTAGCCATCTCAATTAACTTTTGATAATTTTTGGCCTCAACCACTAGAGAGCTCGATTAAGGAGAGCACTTTTAAGACATGCAATGAACTGAAACCCAGAATCAAATAGATACAATATTAAAAAGAATGGGGAACTCACTAATAGAGCGAATGACACGGTCAGAGGAAAAACTAACCATGAACAATGCCTGAGCTATTTCCACGTACTCCTTCTGATTAAGCATATTGGCCAGAGAAGGAAGAAGCTCAACAATTTTGGAGAAAAGACATCAACTCGTCACCCTCTAGCCCATAATCCATAATCGGCGCCGACTCCTAAAAACCATAATTGAAGGTTAAGTCGCTAGCAGCTCTTATATGTTTGCTCGAAGAAGCCTCAACCAGAGAAGCAGGCTCCTTCCACTTGGACGCCGCACTCCTCGCAGTCTCAAGAGCATCAACACAACTGACATCATCGTACAACGTCTAATGACCTTGTCTTTTAAATGTCTCACAAAAGAAAGCGCGAGAAGCTTACCTGACTCAGTAGGATCACTTGTCGTCTTCTTTTTCTTGGGCCTTTTCCCCATAAAACCCGAAGCCGAGTGGGAGAGGCAGCCCAACGATAGGAATGTCCCTTATTTTGACAAGGATTTTAGTCTTCTTCTATTTTTAATGGAAGATGGGGAACCCTTAGAACCCTCAACAATCCTGTCTCTCAAGACAATCTCGATAGCGGGCGGTGGAAGAGCTACTTTGGCTATATAAGCTAGAAGAACTGTTTCAGCTATAAAAGCCGGCAGAGTAAGCTCGGCTGTAGAAGCAAGAAGAGCAACGTCTGGATCTCCTAAGTCGGTCCTACAAGAATCAGCAACTTGGGGGCAAGGAGCCCCTGCAACATCACCAAAAATAGGGAGCAAGATCCCCCTCAGGAAGCGACCCAACCTCGGCAGGACGAGGAGTTACCTCATCAATTAGAACGTCAAGGCCATCCATGATGCTGGGCATCTCAAAATACTCAAGGCCTATTTCAGTTTGAAGAATCCATGCGGAAAAAGACGGCAATGAGATTCCAAAGCATATCATTTAACAAAATTAAGACTACCTTTTGAATAGAGAGAAGATGTTCTCTTGAGCAAACCAGCTGGTAATCTCTTCCAATGCAATCGAGAAACTCCAAGAAGCTGACTCACTAACTCATGATAGTAGAGAACTCGGGAGCAAAAAGAAGAATACGCCGCTGCAAAAAAGAAGTGCGTAAAAACAGTAAGTGCACAAGTCAAAAAACCAAGGAAGAAATGTACCGAGACGCCTGGAATTTACCACATTTCTTTGTCCAAGAAATTTTAAAATCCACGCCAACATTGGCAAAAAGGCGTGCATCAAGGCAAATAAAAAAAAAAGCTTGTCCAATTCGTAACATTGAAAGGAACTCCATCCAAAACTTGAAATCCTGTTTATGCCTTAATGAAGACAGTCCCTTTTGGAGGCTCGTGCTGACAAAAGATCAAGATATCTTCGAAGAAGAGCCTATGAATCTGAACCCCCGACTCAGCCTCGAGGATCAATGTGCCCAGGATATTCATTATACTAGAAATCCTGAGTTTAGACATTGAGATGTCTTGAGTGTGACAGTACTCGGAAAGAAGATTTGGGTTAGGTAGCCACATTTTAGCCTCTTAAAGCCACCAATCATATACAGCAATAAAACCATTCAGAGGGGTCCATGATCTATCCTTGGGCCAAAGAATTCGGATGAACATATCCTAAATCGCTGGACAAGATTCAAAAACCTTTTCCAGCTTCGCTCGAGTGATTACTGAGGGACAAATGCCAAGAGAAGTGAGCCACCTATCAAAGGCTTCCAACTGACTGGTTGGAAAGGCGTGATAGAGATGTTATAAAGAGAGGATCCTGAATTATCACCTCCACAGGAATAATGATGTCTCTATCGGAAACTGCCAAATTCCATTCAGCGGTACTATCCCTAACAAGAAGATCAGCTTTCGCGCTGTCAATCCTTCCAGATGACGAGGAGGAAATAGTTTGGGAACTTTCGGATGTCGATTCAGAACTAGATTCTACCCCATTTCTTTTCATTTTGGCAGAACGAACTCAAAAAGAACAATTAAAAAGAAGTAAAAACGTCTTGGCACAAGAATATAGAGAGAGGATATAGGGAGAGAAGTTACCTTGACAACTCGGATGAAGGTAAACAACAAAGAAATAAAAGGAAGTATTTATAGGGGTTTAATAGGAAACCAAATTGTCAAGTAACAATGACTTACCGATAGCCCTTTAAATCGTCCTAATAGCTCAATCAATGCCTGAACCGTTGACCGGAGATTCCAGAAACATGTTACTTACCAACTCAGAAACTCAACAACAATTTTCCGAGTTTGGGGGGGCAATTGTTGGAGGTGGATCCGAGATCCTATTTTGGACCATGAGAACAACCAATACCCAAAAAACCTTTAAGTTATAGACTCAGCTAGCAGTCATCTCGGCTTTCGGTTACCAACTCGGGAGGAATCCTCCTCAGCGGATTGACGAAACAATAAGAAATTTGGATGACTCGTCACCAAAGAGAAAAGGAAATTTTTCTATTTCGGGTAAGGAAAACTTCCAAAGATCTAGCAAGAATCTTCTTAGATATTTATATATCCGAACAAATGTACTCTTTCATATTTTCAAGGAGTTGTAACTGTCTCTATGTTCTATAAATAGAGGTAAAAATCCTTGAGAAAAGGATCTTCTTTTTGGCAACTTTGAGTTTAGTCAATAAGAATCTAACCCGATTATCTCAAGGTCGAGCAATCTGTTCTCTTCTCTCTTAACTTAATAAGAAACCTTGCCCAGGTCTTCCTTCTCTTTTAATCATTGCTTGCTTTAGAACTTTGTACTAAATCCTGCCTAAACGAGTTACCATATTAATTTGATGAAAATTTATGAAGGCAGAATTGTAGGAGGTGACAATGGTAACTTAGAAATAACAAATGATCCATTTATAAGAAAAAATAAGAGGGATAAGTCATATTTTGTGGATTAAAGGAAATGTAGTGGGTAGACTTTGTTCAAAGTAATCTAATTATGTTTTGATCAAATATGAAATTATTAATTTTTTACACATATTGAATGAGGGTATATGAGGAGATATCATCTCTATGAAAAAAACGCATGAGGTTAAAAAAAATATATTAAACAAATATTTTCATATTTAAACATTACAAATGAATTGTTTGAATCCCTAGAAACTTTCATCTTCCATGTGATGCTAATAAAAATATTGAGATACTCAACGTCTCTCTATTCGTTTATATTTTACATATATGTAAGAAATTAAATTTGATAGTAGTTCTATAATAATTTTAAAAGAAAATTTTAACTGTAATATTTTTTATAGATGAGAAATAATAAGAGAGATATTTTCATATAATAATTTTTATTTGTGATATTAGTTTTAATTTGAATAAAAAATTGTACATTTATTAATTTAAACGAATTTATCATTTGTCTCTAATTATAGTTTAAAATTTAAAATTTATCTTTAATTGTGGTTTAAAATTAAAAAGTTAGTGGATGATGATGTAATATTCTAAGAAAAAACACATTCTACTTTATATCTAGATATCAAAAACGTGCATTATATATGTGGGCATGATACATAACAATATTCAATAATTAGATAAGTTTGTGTCCCTTTAGAATTTGGGTCCGGATCAAAATTATTATTAAAGATTAAAGAATATGAAGCCAATCTTTTAATCAGCATCATTATTCTATATAACCATGATGATGTATTTGTGTCCTTTTATTTGTATATTTTCATTTTTTGGTTCAAATTTGTATATCTTCATATATGAATATATATATATATATATATA